>APFE030567214.1:0-19535 GCA_000404065.3 Pinus taeda | reverse complement strand
TGTGGAGAGTAACCAAGAAGAATGCCTTCATCTGCTCTAGGTTCAAGTTTGCCAAGCTACTCATCAGTATTCTTAATATAGCATTTGCTCCCAAAGATTTTGAAGTGCTTTACCGAGGGAGTCTTACCATTCCAGAGCTCATGAGGAGTTTGAGTGCTGTTCACCCCGACATTTGTTTTGTTGAGAATAATAACCGCAGCATGAGCAGCTTCACCCCAGAAAGTTGCGGGAGTTCCTGATTCATCAAGCATAGCACGAGCAATTTGTTGGATTGTTCTGTTCATTCTTTCCACAACTCCATTTTGCTGAGGAGTTCTAGCTGTAGAGAATTCTCTTCTTATCCCATGTTCTTCACAGAAATCAAAAAATTCATTTGAGGTAAACTCCCCACCTCTGTCGGATTTGAGGCACTTAATTTTGTGACTTGATTCATTTTCAACCAAGGCTTTGAAGGATTTGAATTTTTCGAATGCTTCATCTTTGTGCTTCATAAGTCCTAACCAGACAAACCTGGAGAAATCGTCAATGAATAATATCAAGTATTCTTCTCCTCTAGGTGTTCTTTTCCTGAAAGGACCGCATGTATCTGTATGTACTAGTTCAAGAGGCATGCTAGCCGATCCTTCCTTCTCTGGAAAGTTAGTTCTGGTTTGTTTTCCAAACTGACATGATTTGCATATGGTGTTGTCAGGAATTTGATATCTGGAAGATCACGAACTGCCTTATATTTGCATGCTTTCATTATTTGTGAGAAGCTTAGATGCCCCAACCTTCGATGCCATAACCAGTGCTCATCATCCTTGCTTAGATAGCATTGTTGTTATCCTTCTTCAAATGTGTATAGATTGTTTGGAGTTCTTTTTCCTTTGATCACTGTTTTACCTGTATCAAGATCACGAACAAGACATCCATTTGATCTGAATATCACCTCGGTTCTTTGATCACACATCTGGCTGACACTTAGAAGATTATGCTTCAATCCATCAACATACAAAACATTTCCAGCCTTGACCTTTTCTTTTAACTGAGCAATGCCTTTTCCTTTTATAGTTGCAGGAGTATCATTTCCAAAAGAAACTTTCTTTCCCTTTTCTAGAGCAGAGTAAGACTCAAGTTTTTCTTTATCACCTGTCATATGCTTCGAACATCCACTGTCAATGTACCATAGATTTTCTTGTCCCTCTGCATAAAATGCTATCCCACATCTTTCTGTTTGTGGTTCCTTTATTCTCCATGTTTTGGTGCTTGAGGCTTGTTCCTTTCTCTGCTGAAACCTGCTCCTGCATTCAGAGTCTTCATGACCAAAGTTATTGCAAATAGAACATTCACCTTCATTTTCAAGAACCGAAAAGTTGTTATAGGTCCTTTTTGTAATCCTGGTCATACTTCTTTGTTTTTGAGCTTCCCTAGTCATGATTGTTTTATATGCAACGCATTGAGCTGCTTTGTACCAAAGTTATGACAAGAAAAACATTGTCCATTGAAGAAACTTCTGCGGTTATCAAATCTACCGGCCAAGTGATTGTAATCTCTACTGTTATTCATTCTTGAACCAAATTTAGAAGACTTTACCTATGGCTGGTTGTAGTTTTTGTTCACTCTTAAAACAGATTGCCCCTGATAGCCTTTGTTTGCAATTTGTCCTTGCTTTACCTGATAGTCTCCATTGTGCTTTTGCTCACTCCTTTTTGCTGCATCAAGATAACTTTTTGAAGTGGATGCTTGAGAATTTTCTCCATTATAGCCCAGACCTGTCTTGTTTAGAGGGGAATGCTGTACATTGATAATCTCATCCAGAGTTTCAGATCCTTTGACAAACTTAAGATTAATAGCTTTTGTTTTCTCAATCTCTTTTCTAAGAGCAACAATTTCACCTTCTAACTTTTCAAAATGTTTTTCCTTTTCATCAATTTTGAAATTGTAGAGTATCAATGATCATATTCTTTTCTTCTATACATCTCTTGAGTCTAGTAATTTCTTCAAAAAGGTTATCCACATCTATAGCATCCATATAATCATCATCTTCAAATGCCATTAACAGTTTATATTCATTACCTCGTTCATCTTCATCACTATTTGATAGAGCATCACTATCTTCATGAGTGTAGTAGCTTTTCTTATTTGCACCCTGTTTCTTGTTCCATCTAGCAGGTTCCTTTCCTTTATCCTTATAAGAACATTTTGCAGCATAATGACCTACTCTTCCACAAGCAAAGCATTTAAAAGGCAACTTACCTCTGAACCTTCCAGAACCCCTTTGAAGATTTCCGACAAAGTTTGATTCTTCTTCCTCTTCTTCTGGGACGTGGCTTGCTTCATAATAATCTCCTTTGCCCGATGCCTTGAAAGCAGCTTCTCTTCTATCTGATGGACCTCCCTTTCTCATTTCATAAGCAGTTAGAATTCCATGTAGCTGAGACATAGTAAGAATTCGTAGATTTTCATTTTCTTCAATTGCAGATACTTTAGATTCAAACTTGGGGGACAATGATCTTAGAACCTTCTCAACCACAATACCCTCTCTTATTTCTTCACCCAAATTTTTCATACAATTAACAATCTCATCTACCCGAAGAAAGTAATTAGCTACACTTTCATCATTATACATCCTGAGATTCTCATACTGAATTTTGAGAGTTTGAAGTTTAGCACGCTTTACCTGTTCATCTCCTTCGTATCTCAAGACAATCTTGTCCCATATTTATTTTGCTAATTTATATTGCATAACTTTCACAAACTCTTTTTGAGATAAGCATCCTAGCAAAGTATTGACTGCTTTAGCATTTGTTTCATATTTCTTCTTTTCGGCCGCATCTGTAGGAGTAGCTGAAGGAAAATTGTAGCCTTTCTCTATGATATCCCAAACATCTATACCAAGAGATTGAAGATATGCAGTAACTCTTACCTTCCAATAGTTGAAGTTTGTTCCATCAAAAATTGGTGGCCTGATAGATGCTTCCCTCTCGTAGTTGCTCATGATGAAAGATCTTCCTTCAAGCGATCAAGCTTCTTCAGAAGGACTCTGCTCTGATACCAATTGTTTGAAAATAATACTGAGGAGGGGGGGGGTGAATCAGTATTATCTAGTTCTTTTACCAAATCTTTGTTATTTACACTTGAATTATTTTGCATGTCAGTACCATAAAATAATGAGCATGAACAAGAAAAACATACAGTCACATAAAAGAACACCAGATATAAGGTGGAAACCCAATGTGGGTGAAAACCACCTGTTGCAATATGTCTCTATATTCTTTCACATTAGAAACTCCTTTTACAATGGTCTTGTACTGGTGCAGTCCTTTACCAGTACGCAGGTTGCAACCTGCAGAGAGCTACAACTCTCTCTCATTTTCCAGTCTCTCCCGGAAGGGAGCTACAACCCCCTACTTCATTTTCTTACAAGGACCACTTTTCATAATTTTTCAAACTAGATCCATAAACATCAAATGATCATCAAGTAAATGTAGATTTCACAGTCAACAGCAGTAATCAGATCAACAACACAGAGCTAAACCCAGAACACCTTATCAACAGAGAAATTCAGTCAACAGATAGTCATGAGACAGATACGCAGCTTTCCTTTCTTTGGCCTGTGTCTCTACGCACTTCACCCGCTGCTTCTCTGCCTATACCTGCAGAGTTCCTTCTTCTACACTGTGTGACCACGCATTGCTTCTTCTACTGCGTTGCGTACAGTACGCACCCAAATGCACTATCGCGCCGCGTACTGTCACAGTAGGCACGCACCCAAAAGGAATATCGTGCCGCGTACGTTTACTGTGCATACGCACCTGAACCATTGCTGCTCTGCGTACCCACACAGTTCGCCTGTTTCTGCTTTGCGTACCCACGCAGTCGCCCTTCTTCTGCTCTACGTACCCACGTGGCTCGCCTTCTTCTACTCTGCGTACCCACGCAGAGGCACCATTAAACACCTGCGTACATCAGATTAGGGCCAAATTTGCAGATCACCAGTGTGCTACAGTTAGACGGATGCTTAGATGTGATCAAGCGCTCGAGAGATCACCCTTCACAGATTCGTTTTCCACTTCACTTTCATATAGATCAAGCTTTTTGAAACAATAAAAAAATATTTCAGATCTTAATATATTCAACCCAAAAGCATACACAAGCCAAATGATCTTCTTTGCTTTATATAGGCAAGCTCTTCCTCAAATCATGGATCAATAACATGGGCCAAAACCATAATAACACAATACCGTCGGCTAAATACCAAGGGCTAAACATAAGAAACCCCACGTGTGCGCGCTTTACTGCCTTGAAGTGTGTGCACTGGGGTACGCACCTCATGAATGGGTAACCTGCGTGTCTGGATGCGGTCCCTGCATGGCATACCTACGGGTACGCATCTTCTGAACTTTTCTCCTGCATACTTCTTAATTCTCATCATATTGAGAGCCATGCCATGGGTGTTGCCATCAAGTACAACTTGTAACATATAACCATACCAGAAACATAATGCCAACATTATTGCGATCGGAAGAAAGGTATATACGTTTTTGAAGAGTATTTGAGGCCTCCAAAGGATCCGATAACCTAGAAAGGAAGAATTTCATGCTTTGGAAGGAGTCCATTGCATTGGAAGATGGTTTTAAAGGGGAAATATGAGGGTTCTTGCTATGTTTCAAACAATCTTAGCAATTCCCAAGTGTACTTATGGTTATCTTTCAACTAGTGGGGAAGGGATAAATATATAGGGGAGTTATTAACATAGTTTTTAGTACGGGAAGGGGAAAATAGACAGGGAGCTATATAATAGAGTTAGAAATTAATATGGTTTGGGACAAGAAAGCGCTAAGTTTATAGGTCTTACACTTTAAAAAGGGGGGATAGAACTTTGTAGAGGACATATGAAAACTCTTTATGTAAAACAAATCTTTACTAGGGAAATGATATGAAACATGATGGATTTAAGAGATATCAAGCAGATCTTGACCTCTTTTTGTGGAAGTTAGTGAATTATTTGGTGAAGAAGAAAGAAGGGGGAGTTAGACATGCCTCTCTTGAGTCCGTCAAATGGATTTTTGCCTTGCAATTGTGATTTGAATAGATATAGCACTTGAAAACACAAAATTGATGACAATCATTGGTTCTGCAGCCACAAAACGGCCTACCCAGCCTGGTTATCTAGAATTTTTTCTTCTTTTTGGATTGGGTGCACTTGAACTAGCAAACACAGCTTTTCAACTTTTTCTTTTATTGTCTTCTTATCTATATCTACACTTATTTCATCCAGGGCTCAGATTAGGCTGTTGAGCACCCTTACTTCTCTACCTATCTAGGAATCTGCCAAGATTAAGGTGTTTGGACAGATGTTAATTATTTATAATCTAAAACAGAAGATTGAAACCTAGGGAGACCAAGACTAAACTATTTGGACCTCCCTTTAACAGAGAGTTCTTCGAAATGAAATAATATATCAAAATTGGAACATAGTAGTGGCACTTGAAGTGGCACATTCTCCTGGCGTCTTTTTCTGGCATCTGTAGCAAATATGGAACATTGCAGCATGCAAAGAATGACATATTAGGCATGTAAAAATGTCAATAACGAAAGATGAGTAACCTGCTGCAGTAGGAGGCTAACAGTGGCTCCACTTGGGGGTGGATTTTCCTTGTGAAAATTCAAGAACAGTAGGTCAGACTGCCTGGATCTTCTATCGTTGTTGTAAATTGAAAATTTTCAGTGGTGACCGTCTAATAATTGAAACTGTGGGAATGAGAACAACACTTTCCCTCAACTGAAATGTCTATGACCTTTGTAGCACTGCCTGCTTTCTTCAACATGCTCTATTTCTTGGACTTTTATATACAAAATAAAATAAAATGCTGATATATACAAACATTTATGTACAGACATCATCTTACTGAGAGATTTTCAACCAAAGGGATCATGATAATGTTTTAACATTCAGCCATTTACAGGGCCTTCTTCAGCTGTGCTGCAATCTTCGGATTTGAGGAAATACAAGTTGTTTCCTTGCACTGCGCTGATAATGAATGGACCTTTCTACAGAAAATCAAACTTAGCATGTTTGCCTTTGTCTTCTCTTCGTGAATCCCACCTTAGAACTTTGTTGCCAACCCAGAAGTCCTCAGCCTTGGCTCCCTTATCAAACATTATTTTGAGCTTTTCCTGCAAAGTTTGAGCTTTGTCATACACTTGCTCTCTGGTTTCCTGAAGGTGAATGGTCTGATTCTTTGAATATCATTTGGTTCAGCCTGAATCTCCTGTAACAGTTTGATAATAGGAATGCCCAAAGATGAAGGAAATTTGGCTTCCAGGCCATATACTAGCTCATAAAGGCTCATCGCAATGGATTTCTTGGTTGAAAGTCTACCTTCCCATAGGGCATTTGTGAGCTTCCTATGCCAATTCTTTTTGTTCTCTTCCAGCACTTTCTCAATGATGTTAATGAGACTTTTGTTGGATGATTCGGCCAAGCCATTACCTTGAGGATAGTAAGATGAAGAGTGGCCTAAGGTAATGTGAAATTTATAGCAAAAATTGATCATCTTTCTGGATTTGAAGGTAGCAGCATTGTCAGTGATGATTTTCTCAGGGCAGCCAAATATAGAAAGGATATGATCTTCAAGGAACCGGATAATAGTGGAGTCGTTGGCTTGCCTACAAGGGATGGCCTCAATCCACTTGGTGAAATAGTCGGTGGTTGTTAAAATCCACTTGTGCTGGCCTGAAGAAGAGTGGTGGATTTCACCTATGAAGTCAAGACCCCATTGTTGAAAAGGTTGTTTAGTTGAGATAGGCTTAAGGGGCAAAGGGAGCAATTTTCTTTTTCCTTCAAAGATTTGGGATTTGTGACATGAGACAGCAAATTTTTTGACATCTGCAAATAAAGAGGGCCAATAATAACCAACGCTTAAAATCTTGTCAGCAGTGGGTTTCCAATATAGATTCCCTCCATAGTCCCCTGCATGGAACTCTTTCACGATGCTGTTGGTTTCATTTATGGTTAAACAGTTTAGTAGTATTCCTTCATGATTTTTCCAAAACAGGGCACCATCTAAGACATAGAACTTTAGAGCTTTCATCTTCAAAATATTTTCTTGGTTCTAGACAATCCTGGGGGCACACACAGGTTTAACAATACATAGCAAATATCGGCATACCATGGCGATTGTAAAAAGGTTTCACTGATCTGTGGAGTCGTCAGCTCCTGTTCATTGTCCAACTGGTTGATGTCTAAGGCCTGAAGGATTTGTTTCGAACATTACCTTGGCTAAACCTTGTCCCTTTATTAGCTTTGTGGGTTTTATTTCAATGTCATATTCAAGGATATTGGCAATCCATTTGCCTCTTTTGCCTTCTAGTCCCTCTTGAGTTAATATTTCTCTTACAATAGAGTTTGGGACATAAGCAATCACATGTTAATACAAAATATAAACTCTAAAGTCTTTGATGGCTTTGACAAGGGCATAGGCCTATTTTTCCATGATTTGGTATTTTAAAGGTGCATTTCTTAAGGCTCGGCTGAAAAATGCAATAGGCTTTTCATTTCCTTGATCATCCTTTTGCAAAAGGACAGCAGCTATGGTGTGGTCTGAAGAAAAGGAAAAGATGATAAAATCCTTATCAAACTGCGGACTTGTGAGTACGGGCATTTGAGTCAAGGCAGCTTTGATACTTTCAAAAGCTTGCTTGGTTTCCAAAGACCATCTTACCTTGGCATCCTTTTTTAACATATTACTTAACAGTCTTATCAATTCTGCTATGTTTGGGATAAATCTCCTTAGGAAATTGATCTCTCCAAGGAATTCTTGCAACTCTTTTATGTTTCTTGGGTATGGAATTTGAAGGATTGCTTGAATTCTTTCTGGATCGATTCTGATACCGTCTTTTGAGATGATGTGGCCTAGAAAATTACCTTCCTCATGGCCAAACAAGGACTTCTTGGGGTTCAAGGAAATGCCATATTTCCTGCATGTCATGAAGATCTGCCTTAAGTGTTTGAGGTGTTTTTTATCAGATTTGGAGAAAGGGGTTAGGTCATCAAGGTAAACAACAAGGAATTCATGGATTTCTTTGGCAAATACAATATCCATTACCCTTTAAAAGGTGGCAACAACTTTCTTTAGCCCGAAAGGCATTTTAACATACTTAAATGTTCCCCATGGTGTGGTAAAGGCTGTCTTGTCTTGGTCATCTCGGTGAACAAGTATTTGGTTGAAACCTGAAAATCCATCTAGTAAAGAAATTCTAGAGGAACCCACTACTCTTTGTAAGATGTGGTCCATTTTAGGCAAAGGGTAGTGGTCTTTTAAAGAGACCTAGTTTAAGTTTCTTAGGTCTACACATAGTTTGATCTCAACTGATTTTTTTCTTGTCGGAACTAGATTAAATACCCATTCAGAAAATATGATGGGTGTTATAATACCTGCTTCAAACATTCTCTTTACTTCCTTCTCAACGAGGGGAAGAAGCATAGGGTTTATTCTTCTAAGTTTTTGCTTGAATGGTTTTTGATTTGGTTTTAATGGAATGGTATGTTGAATCACTGAGGTGTCATAGGACTTCAAGTCCTCATAACTCCAAGCAAATACATCTTGGAACTCTTTGAACAAATACACATATTTTGGCTTTTGATCAGGGGGTAGTTTTTTGGACAATTTAATCATTTTGGGCTATTCTTCTGTCCCTATGTTCTGCTCTTCTATAGCAGCATCTAAAGGCTCCATTTTTGGGATTTTGGGCACATCATTGTCATCAAACATATCTTCTAATGGAGTAAGGCCAACAAGCAAAAAATTATTCTTCAGATCAATGAACTCGGTCTTTGCTTTGGCGGTTTCCTCTAAATGCATATGTTTCAACTGTTCAGTTTGCATTGTCAAAAATAGTTGGGTTCAGGATTTGTTTTGCTGTTGCAGTTGTTGCAGCCTGTTGATTTTCATTTGTTTGTTGTTGGGAATTGTTCACGGCCTCCATGTCAATGTTTAAATTTAAAAACTCGCCCTCAAGAGTGAGGAAATTGTTACTATGGGCATCATTTCCAAATACTTTCCAATCGCTAATATTGTTAGGAACATCGGACCTATGTTTTATCTCAGTAGTAAAATGGTGATTTGGCTCAAAGGGAAGCTTGCATGTACTAGCAAAAGTGGCTAGGTTGTGTGCATGTATGTTATGGTTTCTAGAAATCTTGGCAAGCTCAGATTTAGCGAAGGTATTAAGTATATCTATTGCAGCAGTCCTATAGGCCCTCATCCTATTGTCATTAGTAACAAAGCTTCGCTTCATTTGTTGGATGATTAAGTCAGAGTCACCTAGAATGGACACTTTTGTAGCTCCTAGAACTTTGAGCAGTTTTAGGCCTAAGAGCAGAGCTTCATACTATGCCATGTTGTTGGTACATCTGAAATTTAGTCTCTAGGCATGGCCTTCTGCATGATTGTCATGTGTATTGTGAATCCATACACCTCACCCTGCTCCTAACTTGTTAACAGAACCATCAAACTCTAAATACCATGTAATTTCTTGTTTTTGGTTTGTATCAAGAGCTTCAGTTATTTTAGGATTAGGCAGATCTAGAAGTTCAGTTTGAGGAGGTTCTTCTTGTTTACTGGCCGCCTTGACTGTTGTGACCGTGTCATGGGTACGGGCAACCGGTTCTTCATTTATGCATGTCTCTACCTCTGAAGCTAGAGGATTCTCATTAGTTGGAGGGTTCTTCATTTATGCATGTCTCTACCTCTGAAGCTAGAGGATTCTCATTAGTTGGAGGATTGGTGTCTTCATTAAAAAGAATAAATGAATCCATATCAGAATGGATTGAGTAAATTAGAAAATTTTGGGGCATCTCCTCACTACTCACCACATACTTCATCAGTGTTTCCCTGTGCAGTATTTTTGGTTACCCAACGACAGATATAGTGGCATAAGAGAGGTCGAGTTGAAGGGAACCTTAGAGTTTTGCTCCCCATGATCTTGATAGGATCATGTCGTATTTGGTTGGAATGTCAGCAACTACTACGTCCATTAGGATTGTCTTGTTGGGAAATTGGACTAAAGACACACAAAGGTCTTTGATTAAGCCTAAGCATTTGGCTTGACTTGAGTCAAAGGAGCATAGATCCTTGTAGGGTCTTGTGACATCAAGGTTTAGCTTTTCCATCACAGCTTTGGGCATAAGATTGTGTGAGGCACCTAAGTCAAACATAGCATTGTGCAAGATTTTTTCATGTATGTACAGACTGACATAAAAAGGTGGAACAGATCCATATGTTGTTTTTCCATTAACTTTTGGACCAAACAACAGTTTAGGGTTATCATCTAGAACATTTACATCATTCGTGACCTCTCACAGTTGAAGTGATCTTTGAATTTGTTTCCTATATACATCATGTTTGGCATGTTCTGGGAGGGGGATGGATATTTTTAGTTTTCCAATCTGTGCTTCTAAATTGAATGGTTTTTCTGATGGATTCTTTGCATTCATAGTAGCAGATTTCTCCTTTTCATGAATAGTCTCTGTGTTTTCCTTTGGATTGTTTATGTTATGGTGAATGACAGTTTGTGGTATTTCTGTCTTGGGAAGATTTTTTGGAGAGCCGTTCAAATTTTATTTTGATGAAAAAGAAGGTAGAGGCTGATCAGTAGGAGGTTGTATGTCTGATATGTCCTCTACAGTCACCTGATGCGGGCTTGGGATAGCAATATCAGCTGGTTCTGTTATGACAACCCTGCCTTTAATCTTATTATGATGTTTGTTGTCTTTTTCTCTGGTTGGTGCAGGGACTTCAATGGTTCTTGTTCTCAGTTTATATTTTTTGTGGACCTCATACATAGCAGAATCATAACCTTTTTTAAAATCAAAAGACTCTCCCATCTTTGTCTGAAATTGTTTTATATCAGGGTAGTCTTGGTCTTTTTGAGTAAGAAAGATTTGCTGCTCATTTTTCGAATCTATCAAGTTCATGTGAGTCTCTTCTGTGGGCTCATAGGATGTGGATGACTCTACGTAGTTTTCTTGGAAAGGAGGCCTTATATCATGGTCGAGACTAGCCCTTCTAGCATTTGTGGTTTTATTTTTCCTGAAGTTTGGATTCCTTATGGTGTTGGGTTGTTTCCCTTCCCATGATGATTTCCTCTCAACACTCTCTACTCTGTCTCCCAGCCTATGCATGCTATTGATAATAACATCTTACTTCTGGTCTAAGGCTGAGGGTTCTTCCTTAAAGGTAGTTCTTCTCTCGGTTATAGCTCTATTTCTTTTGGCAATTAGGTTTTCCTCCACACTAGCAGCAACATTTTGCATTTCTGCAAGACTTTGAGGGGTTCTTTCCCTTAACTGATACGCCATTTCAGCATCAAAACCATCAGGGAATTTGTATAAAGCAAGATCAGGTGGAGGCCTTAAGTTCTATGGTATTACATTGTAAACATTATTGAACCTTGCACAGTAGTCCAAAACAGTTTCCTGAGGGCCTTGTTTGATAGTGTCATACTCAGATAATATGTGCAAGGGGTCTTTGTTTTTCTCCCATCTATTGATAAACGACTGATATAAGGCTTCTGGGTCTCCTATGGTATTGGCTAGGAGTGCTCTAAACCAAGTCCTAACATCACCGGTTAAACCTTGGACAAAAATCTTCATTCTTGCACTATCGTCATCAATCTCATAACTCTCAAAGTAGTCTTGCATTTTCTTTGTATACTGGAGGGATGTGCAGGCATTTGTGCCATCAAAATAGGTGATTTTTGTCTGGTAATCCTGACGCATAGCGCAGGGATTTGCACGTAGTTGTAAAGGTGCATATCTATTCGCCATATTAGCAGGGATAAGTGGAACATCTAGGGAAACGGGGATATTTGGAGTAGTAGTGGTGGTATGCACAGTGGATGGAGGTGTGGAACAAGGTTTGAAGAAGTGGATGTTGAAAAAGGGGAAGTAAGGTTTGAGCGAAACAGAACTTTAACAGGGGTTACCAAATGCCTAAGTTGCATTGTTTCAGGACTGGAAGCAGTCAAACCTTCTTGTTGCTCTTGTTTTCTAATGATCTTAGGAATTATATTGGGTTTTCAAAAACATTTGGGGGATCCGGATCTGGATTTGATCTTGTGTAACGTGAATGCTTCTTGGGAGCCATCTTCTAGCTTGTTTTTTGAGAATTTTTCTAAGAATACAGGTTAACAGAAACCTTTAAAGGTCAGTTTCTTCCTCTGCGTAGCTTCAGACTTGTTTTGTGAGATTATCTGATGGAGTCCCTAGTGGAGTCACCATTATGTTATCACTCAGGTTGTCCCTAAGCTCCTGAAGGGATACGGCCGAGGTAACCACAAACCAATCTTTGGATTGCAGGTTCTAGCCCACCTGCAATCAGAGAGGGCTCTCTCTTGATTATTTAGCTTTGCTCATGATGATTTTAGGCTAGCTATTGGGTTCAGTGGGTTTCGTTTAGGTTTGAATGGTGTTTGAATGGAAGGTAGGTGCATTCAAGAAGAGAGGCATGCATAGAGTGATAAGTTTCAAACCATTGGGCATGGAGTCAAGGAGTAGGACCGTAGGTAGGCTTTCTTGATCACAAGAGGAATATGGAGCAAGGTAGCTGCACATGAGACAACCTTCAAGCTAAAGAGATGGGGTGAAATGTAAGGAATGAGAGGCAGTTAAGAATCTCTCAATCAGCTTAACAGGGGGAAGGAGAATGAGCTCTATCTAGGGGTAGTTAAGAATCCCTGGAAAACTACCATACATGGTGAATTAGGACAAATATGAGCCAGGTGGAATTCATATTTATGCCTAAAATAGATGAAAACATAAAGAAACAACAGAAATTGAGCATAGAGTGCAATTAAACAAGTTCTAAGCTATTATTTCTTTCTGCTGCTTATATAATGATATATGAATGAAGAACATAGATGAGAAGCACTTATTGAGTCATGTATTAGCACAAGAATTCCACACTCACTCTTCAACCATTAAACACAATACACAATCCATTCTCTTAGCTCTTAAGCAGTCTTTGATTATAGAAATTATCAAATACACAGTACGAGTCTCTGCTCTATCAAAAAATCCAACCAACAAAAACCAACCCCTGTTATATTGTTCAGGGTCCTCTTTATAGGTAAAATATCCAGAGTATTTATTACAACCCACCTAAATAGGTATGCGGGAAAAAGGTTTTTAAAACCTAAATTTGTGCTTAAATTAAATGCAAATAAAATATCTATTGAGCTGTTCTAGAAGCAACTAGAAAAAAAGTTAATGTAGTGTCCTTTGTGACTTGGTGCAGTGCTGTTGCAATAACTGAGCTTTGAGCTTTGGTTTATTGACCTTATGTGAGTTTTAATGTGCATTTATTATGATGATGAGCTTTGAATGGTTCCTTAACTGCTTCTTGACTTTCAAGGATTTCTTTTAATGTTTTATTCGCCTCGATCCATGAGAAGATCTTAACTGATACACTTCGCCACAACATTGATACTCTTTGACATCGATTTTGGCTTTACATCTCCCCTGATACTCTTTAATGCCTGAACCGGGTCTTTCTCTTTCTTCTGATACGTTTAAAACTGCAAAATCGGGCCTTTTCTTTTCTTTTCGGTGCAAAAACAGCTATGGAATCAAAAGATTCCCTAAAGATTCTCCAATATGGCCCATTTCCCGTAGCGATGCACAATTAACGCTAAGCGCTAATCGCGCATTGAAAACTGCCTCAGAATTTGAATTCGGGCCTCCTAAGATGCTTTTTTGCGCTTGCGCGCCCTTCTTTGGCGGGTGACGTCAGGATGACGTCAACAGTGGGTCCTGGTATAGCGAATGGCGTCAGCGGGGTGATGTGGCAGGGTGACGTGGTAGAGTGTTAAATGGTGTGGTGCCTTCTATGCTTTTGCGATGCGATAGTGATAACTAAAATGCTGCGATCTGCGATGAATTTGAAGTAAAACCTGTTTTAATGATAAATCATGTTTTAAGTGAAATATATGAATGAATGGAGGTATGCGGCGAGGAAGCATTTTTGATGTGATATGCTCCTTTGATGCGATGGAAATGTCACGTCGGGGCAAGAGGAAGTGGCATGTATTTAGGGAACATGATTCTTGCAACCACCGATTGCCGACTTGTGATATCACATCAGCAAAAAGGGGAATGTGCATATAAATGTTGCATATAGCATTGCGATATGCCGATTTGCAAGATGGTATCAGTGGAGTGTCCATCGTGGAGGACAAGAACGAGTAACATTACTTTGATGCCTGCGACAGAAATAATCGCATTGGAGGGGAATCCAAAGGGATCAGAAGAATGTTAAGGCAGTCGGCGAGGATTATTGTGATCAGAAGAAAGGTATATATGTTTTTGAAGAGTATTTGAGGCCTTAGGAGGGTCCGGTAACTTAGAAATGAAGAATTTCATGCTTTGGAAGGGGCAAGATGAGGGTTCTTGCTATGTTTCAGACAAACTTAGCAATTCCCAAGTGTACTTATGGTTATCCTTCAACCAAGGGGGAAGGGATAAATATATAGGGGAGTTATTAACATAGTTTTTAGTAGGGGAAGGGGAAAATAGACAGGGAGCTATATAATAGAGTTAGAAATTAATATGGTTTGTGACAAGAAAGCGCTATGTTTAGAGGTCTTAGGCTTTCAAAAGGGGGGGATAGACCTTTGTAGAGGACATATGAACACTCTTTAAGTAAAGCAAATCTTTACTAGGTAAATGATATGAAACATGATGGATTTAAGAGATATCAACCAGATCTCGACCTATTTTTTGGGAATTTAGTGAATGATTTGGTGAAGAAGAAAGAAGGGGGAGTTAGACATGCCTCGCTTGAGTCCTTCAAATGCATTTTTTGCCTTGCATTTGTGATTTGAATAGATATAACACTTGAAAACACAAAACTGATCACATTCATTGGTTCTGCAGCCACAAAACTACCTACCTAGCCTAGTTATCTATCATTTTTTCTTATTTTTGGATTGGGTGCACTTTAGCTAGCAAACCTAGCTTTTCAACTTTTTCTTTTACTATCTTCCTATATATATCTACACTTATTTCATCCAGGGCTCAGATTAGGGTGTTGAGCACCCTTGCTTCTCTACCTATCTAGGAATCTGCCAAGATTAAGCTATTTGGACAGATGTTAATTCTCTATATTCTAAAACAGAAAATTGAAACCTAGGGAGACCAATATTAAACTGTTTGGACCTCCCTTTAACCGAGAGTTCTTCAAAATGGAATAGTATATCAAAATTGGAACACACCAGTGGCACTTGAAGTGGCACATTTTCCTGGCATCCTTTTCTGGCATCTGTAGCAAATATGGAACATTGCAACATGCAAAGAATGACATATTTCGCATGTAAAAATGTCAATCATGAAAGATGAGTAACCTGCTGCAGCATGAGGCTAACATGTGGTAATGGACATAGAAATAAAATAAGAAATAGAAATGGAAATAGAAATTTGAAATTGAAATTGACATTCAATAGAATATAAATACAAATTAACATGTACATGTAGGAATTATCATAGAAATTGACATGTACGTTAAAATCAAATTGAAATAAAATTAAAAATTGCAATGTATATGAAATCTATGTGTTAAAGTTTCACACATACATTGAAATCAATGTGTTTGAAAATCACATGAACTTTAAATTAAGCTAATTAAAAATTGAGATGTCCAAAGAAATCAATGTGAAAAAATATGAAGGTGACATTGAAGAGAAATTGAAATTGACTCTTTTAATGTAACCAATTATGTACAGAGAGAGTTAACAAGTAGTCAAAGAGCACACATGTCAGAAAGCATTCATTGAAAACTAGGTCTTATGGTCAATTCGCAACTCAGTACCCTTGGACAAATTCCATAGTTGACATTTAGACTTTTTCCACTTGTTAACTCAATTGATTAAATAACTTGTGATCATCAATGTATTCAATAATTGTATGTCTAGATGTTTATATTTCGATTTCTAAGGTGGTAATGGAGATAGGAACAAAATAAGAAATACAAATGGAAATATAAATTTGAAATTGAAATTGACATTGAATAGAATATAAATACAACTTAACATGTTCATGTACGAGTTGTCATAGAAATTGACATGTACGTTAAAATCAAATTGAAAAAAAAAAAAAATTGCAATGCACATGAAATAAATGTGTTTAAATTTCACATGTACATTGCAATCAATGCGCTAGAAATTAAAATGTACATATAGGAATTGTAATAGAAATTGACATGTACGTTAAAATCAAATTGAAATAAAATTAAAAATTGCAATGTAAATGAAATCAATGTGTTAAAATTTCACACGTACATTGAAATCAATGTGCTAGAAATTGAACAAAGCTGAGATAGAATTAGAACTGAGATGTACACTAAAATCAATGTGTTTGAAAATCACATGAAATTTAAAATAGGCTCATTAAAAATTGAGATGTCCAAAGAAATCAATGTGACAAAATATGAAGGTGACACTGATGAGAATTAGAAATTGAGACTTTAACTCAAACCAATTATGTACAGAGAGAGTTAACAACAATTCAAGGAGCACACATGTCAGAAAACAATCATTGAAAGCTAGGTCTTATGGTGAATTCACACCTTAGTACCCTTGAACAAATTTCGTACTTGACATGTAGACCTTTTCCACTAGTTAACTCAATCAATTAAATAACTTGTGCTCATCAACGTACTGAGTAATTGTATGTCTGGATATTTCTATTTCAATTTCTAATGTGGTAATGGAGATAAGAATAAAACCAGAAATAGAAATGGAAATAGAAATTTGAAATTGAAATTGACATTGAATATAATATAAAAAGAAATTAACATTTACATGTAGGAATTTTCATAGAAATTGACATGTACGTTAAAATCAAATTGAAATAAAAATAAAAATTGCAATCTACATGAAATCTATGTGTTAAAATTTCACACGTACATTGAAATCAATGCGCTAGAAATTGAACGAAGCTGAAACATAAATAGAACTAAAATGTACACTAAAATCAATGTGTTTGAAAATCACATGAACTCTGAATAAGCTCATTAAAAATTGAGATGTCCAATGAAATCAATGTGACAAAATATGAAGGTGACATTAAAGAGAAATTGAAATTGACTCTTTTAATGAAACCAATTATGTATAGAGAGAGTTAACAAGTAGTCAAAGAGCACACATGTCAGAAAACGATCATTGAAAACTAGGTCTTATGGTTAGTTCACACCTTAATACCCTTGGAGAAATTCTGTAGTTAACATGCATACCTCTTCCACTCGTTAACTCAATCAATTAAATAAATTATGATCATCAATGTCCTAAGTGATTGTATGTCTAGATGTTTTTATTTCGATTTCTAATCTCGTAATGCAAATAGAAATAACATAAGCAATAGAAATGGAAATAGAAATTTGAAGTTGAGATTGAATGAATAGAATATAAATACAAATTCCTATGTACATTTCGGAATTGTCATAAAAATTGACATGTACGTTAAAATCAAATTGAAATAAAAATAAAAATTGCAATGTATTCAAAGAGCACACATGTCAGAAAACGATCATTGAAAACTAGGTCTTATGGTCAATTCACACCTTAGTACCCTTGGACAAATTTCGTAGTTGACATGCAGACTTTTTCCACTCACTAACTCAATCAATTAAATAACTTCTGATCCTGAGTGTACTGAGTAATTTTATGTCTAGATGTTTCTATTTTGATTTCTAATGTGGTAATGGAGATAGAAATAAAATAAGAAATTGAAATGGAAATAGAAATTTGAAATTGAAATTAACATTGAATAGAATATAAATACAAATTAACATGTACATGTAGTAATTGTCATAGAAATTGACATGTACGTTAAAATCAAATTGAAATAAAAATAAAAATTGAAATGTACATGAAATATATGTCTTAAAATTTCACACGTACATTGAAATCAATCTACTATAAATTAAAATGTACATGTAGGAATTGTCATAGAAATTGACATGTACGTTAAAATCAAATTGAAATAAAATTAAAAATTGCAATGTACATGAAATCAATGTGTTAAAATTTCACACGTACATTGAAGTCAATGTGCTAGAAATTGAACAAAACTGAGACAAAATTAGATTTGAGATGTACTCTAAAATCAATGTGTTTGAAAATCACATGAAATTTAAAATAACCTCATTAAAAATTAAGATGTCCAAAGAAATCAATGTGACAAAATATGAAGGTGAGATTGAAGAGATTTAGAAATTGACACTTTTAATGAAGCCAATTATGTACAGAGAGAGTTAACAAGTAGTCAAACAACACACATGTTAGAAAACAATCATTGAAAACTAGGTCTTATGTTATGAAACCGGCTCAAGAAAAGATAGAAAAGATAGATCAACGCCTTAGAATTCAGCCTCTTCGAGGGGGCAACCTCCTTTACATTACATAAATGAACAATTCTTGGATGATACAAATGAAAAGACCTCCTTTCTATATATAGGAGTCTAAGGGGTCATAACATAATCAGAGCCGACATAACAATAATAATGTAAGGGCACAATAATAACAATAGTGGGCTTCTATGGGGCACAATAGTAACAATATGGGCACTACATGGGTACATCAATATAATAAGTGGTTTGTACTAATAACAATAAGGGGTTACACTAGTAGTATAGGGGCCTAACATGCCCCTCTCCTTCAAAAAGCGTTGTCCTCAACGCTTGAGTAGTTCTTGATGCTTCTGTATAAAATCCTTGTCTTCCCATGTGCAATATTCAGCTAGTAAGTTCTTCCACCTTATGAGATACTCTGCAATTGATCGATTTCGTAGCTGTCGGGTTTCTTTTTTCTGTGACTGCTCCAGGTTCCAATATGATTTTTCCTTCCTCTTCAATTTTTGGCAATATTGTTTGAATTGGGATCTTTTGCAACTTTTGAATAAGTGGCCATACTTCTTTGTCCTTCTTCCATTCATCCATTGCTTTTCTTATCCAATTTGGTTGGATAATAGAAATAGCACAAAACAATGCTTCCACATCCTCATCCTTGAAGAGTCTTCCCATTCGGTAAGGTCGCCATTTTTTAAGTGCATGTAGTATTGCCAACATTTCCTTCTCATAAATAGCTTTCTTGAGTTGTAGCGGTAAAAATACCCAATCACCTACATCAAAACATTTTTCACTACGATGTTGATCTACCTGTTGTTTCATTTGATTTTGCACCAAAGTGGCATTATCCTTTAAAAGTTGGAGAACTTGTCGTTGATGCTCGATGTGATCTTTCAATGCTTGAACCTTTTTCTTCTTGATATGTCCTTCTATCTCTAGAGTTTGAGGAGTGGTAATTTCTTCCAATCCTTTACAAGATATGGTTGGATTCATTTCTTGACGCTCGATGTGATCTTTCACTGCTTGAACCTTTTTCTTCTTGATATTTCCTTCTATCTCTAGAGTTTGAGGAGTGGTAATTTCTTCCAATCCTTTACAAGATATGGTCAGATTAATTTCTTGATGCTCGATGTGATCTTTCACTTCTTGAAC
>APFE030567212.1:4271-38741 GCA_000404065.3 Pinus taeda | reverse complement strand
ACCCAAAACGGGGCCCACAATTTGGCGTTTCATCTTCTAGGGGTCGGTTTTGGAATGTGAAGGGTTTTCCATTGTTTCTCAATAATAAATAGGCCATCGAGCCTCATTGTAACACAAGTTCGGAACAGTT
Source organism: Pinus taeda (assembly GCA_000404065.3). Lineage (NCBI taxonomy): Eukaryota > Viridiplantae > Streptophyta > Pinopsida > Pinales > Pinaceae > Pinus > Pinus taeda. The sequence goes on along the minus strand of APFE030567212.1, from coordinate 38,611 downwards.
CAGAGACATGTAGCGCACATCTCTTCTCAGAGATAAGCTACCATAGTCCTAGCTGGTTTATTTCCAATTCTGGTTGTAAGCATATTTCGGTATTTTCCATTAATGAAATGAAGTGTTATTTCCGCTGCATCTCTTTATTTATGGTTATCGCATCTCCGTATTTATGGTTATCTCTGTAATCTATTGCGTTCCTATTTAAATCCGGATCATCGGCCAGATCCAAGTCTTGGAGAACTGCACTCCCGATATTTCTTTGCGCTGGCCCACGTACAACCTGTTGGCGTACCGCAGGTCGAACAGTACCCACATCTGTATGCATAAGAGTAATTTTAGTTTAGTCTTGGAAACATTAAAAAACACAAAAAACATGTAGAAACTTGAAATATCAAAAAACACTTTGGTCAAACAACTTACCCATAGCACCTCATTGTGCTCCAACTAGTAGAATCAAATCTGGATCTCCACAATAATCCATCCGAGTATGGATGCTTCTCGATAACGACATATTGTCTCTCAAGCCAGCTGAAAAATGCAGGGGAGAAAATGATTGTTGATTGACTAGCATGTCGAGCCATCAATTCAACCCACCTCTGCATACGTAGATCTCTAGGACCAGCCACACCCAGTGATACATGTTGTTGCTGATAATCCATATCTTGTCGAGAGGGAGTGTTGAGATTGCAACAAGATGATGGAGCTTAGTGAAAAGAGTCGCCTTCACTAAGTGGGCCCGCAGGCTATTTTTGGCGCAAGTCTATTTTTAGACATATGAATCATGTCTATGGATTGCAGGTTGCTGTTTATGGATGAATTGATCAAGTTGGAAAAATAGATGGACTTCTATTTTTAGACCACAGCGGAGTGACTGCTCAGTCTAAATATAGAACAGTCAAATATTATTAGCTCATAATAATATTTAGACTATAAACTTTGTCTTATTCTCTTGGAGCACTTCAGTTTGAGCTACAAAGGTGGCACATGCAGATGTTAGAAGGAAATACGCTTTTCTTATGAGTCAGTTGAGTTGTTGCATGCATGACTTCAGTTAGAACTCAAGTGAGTTGAGTTTAGTGGACTGGAAGTGCAGTTGATGGAGTTGTGTTCAGTTTAGCTTTGTTAAACTGGTTGTATTTAGTCTAACTGGCAAATAGACTAGAGATGAGTTGGGTGAATTATTTATTAATTAATTCACAAGTTATTAACTCATAATAAAACTAAAGAATACATCAGTTAACTTAGTTGCATGTCAGTGCATGTTCAGTTCAACATGGACAGGTGGTAGAGAATCAGATTGCTATCAGTTGTGACTATAGTTGTGTACCAGATCTTGCACAATCAATGGATTGAGTATTGCCAATGAGGATTGCGTGGTATATCCAACGGAAATACAAATTTGGATCATTCATTCATCAGTATTCTCATGCAGTATTGCGCAGTTGAGGCAGGCAAGCAGCAGAGGAGATTTGAGCCAGTGATTGATTCAGATCTGAGCTAGTTTGTGTGTAACAGAGGTGGAGATACTTGTGAGAAGTATTATGCTGTGTAATGTTACATGACTCAATCATTAATATGCAGATAGTTGGGGTTTTTAGCGAGATGCTTTCCCTGAGATACATACTGTGTTAATGTGTGAATGCTCTTGATGTTTTATTGTTATTGATGCTGCTATATTGATGATCAACGTAGAGGAGCTTATGTATTTTGTATGTTTTCCACAATAGTACATGATCAAGATAATCTCTGTTGAATATGTGTTAAATTATTCAAAATTTCTACACCCATTCCATTGGGCCGCCCCTAACAGAAACCGCTTCCGTATCAAAAGCGGTTTGATGCCCTGCCAAAACCGCCCTCCCCTCATGTAACAGGAGCGTCGCGTCATCCCCCCACGTCGCCTCCACCTCACCCCTCCCTGCCTGCGCATGGCCCACGTCACCTGCCACCTTGTCTCGCCACGTCATCACCCCGCCATACTACCACGTCACCTTGCTGACGTCAGCATGCTGACGTCACATCCGTACCAGAGGACCCCACTGCTGACATCATGCTGACGTCATCTGCCGTACAGCTGACATCATGCTGACGTCAGCAGCTAAAAAACAGAAAAACGCGCAAGTGCAAAAATCAAGCTTCGGAGCTCCGAAATGAAAAATAGAGGCAATTTTCGATGCACGATTAGTGCGAAGTGCTAATTGCGCATCGCTACGGGAAATAGGTTGAAATGGAGAATCTTTAGGGAATATTTTGATTCCTCGGCCCTTTTTGTACCGAAAATGGCAGAAAAAGCCCGATTTTGCCAATTTGAACGTATCTGAAGACAGAGAGAGACCCAGTTCAGAGGTTAAAGTGTATCAGAGCAGTCGTGAAGATAAAAAGCATGTCAAAGAGTATCCGAGTATCGGAAAAGTGTATCAGAAAAAATCTTTCAGCAGCCCGAAGCAGGTGAAAATTAAGGACTCCCCAACAAAGTCAAAGAAAACGGTGAAGCCATTTAAAGTTTGCAAATCTCAGTGACTGCACATTAACTCTCATAAAGATCGGTGGATCAAAAATCAATGCACAGTTATTACAGAACCACTGCACCGAGTCACAGAGGACACCACATCGACTCAGCTTGATCTAGCTGCCTCTGGCGCAGCCCAAAAGACACTTACTTGCATTTAATTCCAGCATAGATTAGGTTTTAGAAAGCTTTTTCCGCAGACCTATTTAGGTCGGTTGTAATAAATGTTTTTAGATATTTGCCCTATATAAAAAGCCCTGAACAATGTGATAAGGGTTGGTTGGTAGTTAGTTAATTGGAGAATTTTGTAACTGGAGACCCGCACTGTAGACTGTGAAAATTTTTATAATCAAAGACTGTTGGAGGGTCTGGCTTGTCAACTGTCTGTTGTGTTTAATTGGCTGAAGAGTGACTGCAGAATTCCTGTGCTTCTACATGGTCCAATAAGTGTTTCTTACCTCTGTTTGGTCTTTATATTTGTTTTATCATTTGTGTTCCATCATCAAAATTACAGAAAGAAAGAATAGTTTAGGATTTGCTTGGCTGCACCCTATGCTCAATTTCTGTGATTTCTAAATGTTTTTCATCAGGAATAGTTATGAATATGCATACTTAAATGATCATGTTTACACTGTTTCTTTCACATATGAATGCTTGTTAGGAATTCTTAATTGCTCCTAGTTAACCATTCATTCACCTCCCTTCTCTGTTAGCTGGTGAAAGATTCTTAATTGCCTATCATCTCTGACATCCATCCCATCTTTTCAGCACATTGGTATTGTTCCATGTGTAGCTATCCTGCTCTGTAATCCTCTTGTGACCAAGAAAACGCAACAGTAAGCCTTAATCCATGACTCCATGCCCAATGGTTTGAAACTTATCACATTATCCCTTGCCTCTCTGTTTGAAAACTTAACTTCTTCCACCCAATCAAAACATCAAAACCCTGAACCCAATAACTAGCCTAAAACCTTATCAACAAAGCTAAATCGTTAAGAGAGAGCCCTCTCTGATTGCAGGTGGGCTAGAACCTGCAGTCCAAAGATTGGTTAGTGGTTACCTCGGCCATATCCCTTCTAGAGCTTAGGGACAACCTGAGTGATAACAGAAGTAAAACTCCAAAAGAAGAAAAACATTTATTATAAAATTGGAATGCTAAATCTGGCACAGTAATTATAAAACTGGAAGTGGATGAGACTGATGCATGCATGCTGGAGGCATGCATGTGCCCTCTCAATCTTTCTCCTACATAACTACAATGCAGTTTGCCATACAACTTAGTGAATTGCACCCTCATTCTCCTCAGATACACCCTCATCATGACTATACAACAACCCTTCACAGGAATCCATACTACAACATGGAATTTGTGCACTTATAAAAAGGATTTTGACCACTTATGAACAATGAACCAATCTTAGAAGGAAACTGCCTAGATTGGTGAGCCATGACACTTTCAAAACTTGGGCCAGTATTTCAACTAGTTGAACCCCAAGAAGTGTGCTTCCTGGGGTATTTCTAACCTAGGATATGGGCATGTTCTTCTACTAAAATTTCAGGCTCAAAGTATTTCTAAGTTAGCCATGATCTTTCCTTCTTTCAAAAATCTACACATCTATGGTAGATAAAGGGAGAGTCAAAAGACTCATCTCCCAAATCAGGAAAGGTTGAGAAAGTGATTGTAGAAGATACACCCTCACTTCTACTAAAACCTTAAGTTTTACTTCCTCTTCACATTGAACTAATAAGGTATTAAAAAGGTATTCACTACTTGAGATACTACAGCAAAGGGTTCAACCCAATAACATCGGGTTAGGATCTTCAAAGCCATCTGAAATAAACAACCAAACCCCTAGCAAGACAGAGTTAAGACCTTACCACCTACTTGAAAGGACCAACTCAACTCAATAACACTAACACAACTAGGTCCTTAACTGACTTAAAGATTGACCCTCCATTAGAAAGGGTTAATCATGACCTTATTGGATTGACTTCCTTGAGAAAATTTCAAGGGTTAATATTCACCATTTGGCTAGCTTTTACAAATTCATCCCAAAAAATTAGCCAATTAAAAACAAATATTGGCCCAAATGTCTATAGTATCAAATTATTTTGCCTGCACTTTTCTATAAAAAAGACAGAATCTTTAAAATATTAATGAAAATTACAAAATCCTTGCAGAATATCAATACTTCACACTTTGAGAAACAGAAAGATAAGCTAAACTTTTACAGTTTCAAGCAAATTATGATTCATTAAAAAAAATTCCCTCCTGCGCAAGGCCTTACCAAAGCTATGATCATGCAATCTGGTTTTGATTCCTTAGTCTGCCAAGATTTCAACATATTTCATCCTGAAGTAGGAATGGGGAAATAGGACCAACATTATCCATACCCAATGGAAGCTAAATTACTCCCTGATTAATTTGAAAAACTCTAGTTTCTGACAACAAAGAATGGTTATCGATTCAATGCAGATCGAACTTGAATTGTTGTCCCTAGGAAAAAAAACTTGAAGTATTCTCAACCTTGATTGTGAAGTTGGGCTATTATTTTGATGTGACTGGTGAGTAGGCTAACCCATTACAAGTCGATGTTCTAATGGATCTTGACTACTTTGCAGCAAAGATGATGTCTCAGTGGAAGTATCTCTGATATTTCAAGACAAAATACCTGATTACAGAAGAGAAGATGGATGGTTCTCTTTAGACTCCTACATTAAGAAAAATATCATTATCATAAATCCTTTATCTTTACATGTTAAGGAAAACACTAAAAAAGAAACAATGAAAAAAGAAAATGGGTAATAATTTGTCATCAAACTAATTAGATCAAAAAAGAGAGCAGGGAGAAAGGAAGCATACCCTTCTAGGAGGTTGTCTCTCCTTCTCACTCATAATAGGTCTATCCACATGAGACAATGATTCATGCATATGCCAATCACTGTTAGGAGTCTCTCTCTCTAAGCTTGACCACTTCTTTGGGTCACCAGGAAAAAAATCATCTTTCCTTGAGTTATCACTTCCTCTTCCATGATTTTCCAATCTTGGGCTCATATCTTCCCACAAGTATTCTTCTTCCCCATAATTTCGCCAACTTCTAAACACCATTCTATTTCCTATTATATCAATTTCCTGAGGTGGTTGTACAAGTGAAAGTAGTCCACACAGAGATCTCTCACCCTTGTAATTTCCATAAATGTCAAGGTAAAAGCACGAATTGTTAAAATAAATATCAAGCTTCACAATAGAGCACTTCATCATAAGAAATAGAGTAAGAAAAAAAACATTCAAATAATGCGGGAATGAAATTATAATTCTTTCCTTAACTAATGTTAAATGGCATTGACAACCAATATTTTTTCTTGATGCAAGTTAATTTAAACAAATTTCAGATAACAAAAATTGCAAGTGGCATCCAACAACAAGCCTTGTTAAGCATGAAGTAAATGATCTCTATGTTACACCAAGTTTTGATGATGGGGTGCTGGTTTGACAACTTTTGGACACATCTAGTAGTTACCCCCAGTTTCCAAGGGCGAAGAGGGCTCTCTCTCTCTCTCTCTCTCTCTCTCTCTCTCTCTGATATTACTGATTGTCAATTGAGTCTAGCCCAAGTTGTTGCGATGGAAAATTATCCTTCCCCCCACTTTTTATTCCCGTAAGTGACCTGTTGACTTCATAATATGTATTATTGTAACAACTTTGAGCCTTGTTGTTGACCTGGCTTTGGTTTCTAAGAAACATAGGGATTACCTTGCCGACCATGTTGGGAATGAGGGTAAGTGCCCCCAGGTTTTGCCTAGGATACATTATCAAGAATATATCTATATCTAGATATATGTGTGTGTGTGTGTGTGTGTGTGTGTGTGTGTGTGTGTGTGTGTGTGTATGTATATCCTTGGAATGAGGGTAAGTGCCTCAAGGTTTTACCTAGGATGTATTACCTGGAAAATAAATAAATAAAAATTACACACACGAGGAATTAAAGATGTAAAATTCTACATAAAAATGTTAAATACTGAAATTAGATAAAAGAAAATTTGTTGATATTCACAAGAGATAGAAAAATAATAGATCAGAACCAACACAAAATCCAAATTCCATAATAAAGAGGAACATACACTAGCACTTGGGCAGCAGAAATCTTAAAGAGAAATTGCCAAGATGGATGCATCCTTAAAGAGAGAGTGAGCCCAAGAACAACAAAGATAGACAGAAATAAACACAAGTACAAGAGAGTGAAACACTTGACAGGTGTCATCAGGTAAAATACTTTATTAAGAAGGAAAGGTAATGACATAAGGATTAATCCCAAATGAGAGTTGTGTATTTACAATTTCATGTTGCCCCAAAACACATGATTTACTACCACTTAGACTGCCCAGAAAATTGCTTGTTCATATAATGCATGTACATATATGTTAATGAGTAGAAGATACACCTTCCTCCCCACATGAATTAGAAATTTAACTGAAAACACATGCATGGCTCTAGAAAAATGAGTTGTAATGCAACATCATCTTGCAACATCTTGCATAAGTCATCCTCAATATGGCGTTTTCATTGCTTGTTAAGTTTCATGATTACTTCACCAAATGTTATTGATTAGTTATGGGTTGTTCCTCTTTCCAAACAAGGTAAACACATCCCGCTATTTATAGTTGAATGTTGTGTTTGGGTACATGTATATCCCTACATATATCCTGCCCTGCACCTCCTAAGTACTAAAACAACAACTCCACACCTAACTAAGAATTTATTTTTATTTCATTAAATTCATGATCCACCCTTTGCTAGAAATATCACACCATGCATAGGTTAATTCACTGGAGATAAGACAAAATTATTCTAGGCACTGCAACCAACCTATTAGAAATCTACAATAGGAACATCATTGTACTCATTCAAAGAATAATACCTATGGAAGCTTCCACCAGTATATACAAATATGTATTATTCTAAGTATGCATAGGTCAGCCCCACATAATGACCAAAGAAGTTGGCTACAGAATAATGACAAAAAGGTCAACTCCAAAATAATAACAAACAGGTCTAGCCCATCACACCATGGAAATTCAAGACCACCCTTTGATAAAGATACTTCAAGGTTTTCTTCGGTTGACATAAATTTGACAAAGTAAATATTTTCGTTTGTGAGCCTTCAACCATCTTTCATTTGGGCAATTTTCGTCATTAAATCTAGACTGCACATTTCTTTGTTTTTAGCCTTGTAAAACTCTCTATTGTAGGTAGTCTTCATAACTAAGTTTTACCACAGTAGAGATGCAATCCATTTTCAATCTCTTATTTTCAATAGGTATTTTTGAATAATCAAGAGCGCGTACTTCATTCAGTGCCTTAACATGCATTTCAATTAGACATTTGATTGCCATGTGTGCTAGAAAGGTGCTTTGTCTGAATTTTCTATAGTTGGTTGTGTGCCTACATCTATCAAACACATCTCTGAATATGCCTACAAAAACAATAATGCTTTTGGTTAAAATCAAGTAAAATGTTTCAAGCCGTAAATTTGAAATTGGTTGAACTGTAGGTTTTAACCCCGTACGGAAATTACCTGCATACGAATTCTAAATCACAGGAAAAATAAAAATGCGAGAGCATAACACATAAAACACGTATACACAGATATTTCCCACTGGATCCCAAAACCGGGACTACCAACTTGATTTTTCATTATGTTCCTTTCAATGTTACAATACATATTTATACATGCCGAAGCATCCAATACCATGGACCGAAAAACCATCACGTCCAATACCATGGACCAAAAAAAAACAATCGATCCAATACCATGGACCGAAAGCCATCGCGTCCAAAACATGTGCGAAAATCATGCAGAAAACCATAGGTGGGTCCGCCCAACCTAATATAGGTTCCAAAACCAAAATTTTCCGGGGCGCTGCCCCGGACCCCATAAAGTGGGGTTACGTGTACCTCTTAAACCCCCTATTGGCTATGTGGAAAGAATATAACACACTCCAATAGACCTTAACATAAATATTATAAACCAAATGGAATAATATTACACCCAAGGGTTTAATATTATAAATCCAAGGTTTATAAATTGTAAGATAAATATTGTAAACCCTATAACTATCATGGTTGACCACAATTGACCATGGTTTATTTTCATATTGAGACAATATTTCTCACAATGGGACGTTACACCATGGTATAAAAACCCTAAGATAAATATTATAAACCCATAAACAAACATGTTTGGCCATGCTTTACCATGGTCGATTTTCATATTGAGACAATCTTTGTCACAATGCAACATTGAACCATGCTTGACCATGGTTCAACCCTTAGATTAATAAACCCATGAGATTTTTTTTATAAATCTAAGGAAACAACAAACCTACGGGATAAATATTCAAACCCCAAGGGATTATGAATCCTAGGAAATAACATTTAACCCAAGGCATTAATATTATAAACCCAAGGTATATAAACCATATAATAAATATTATAAACCCTAAAATAAACATGGTTGACCATGATTGATTTTCATATTGATGCAATCCCTATCATAATGCAACGTTGAACCATGGTTGACCCTAAGATAAATACTGTAAACCCTAGAATTATCATGGTTGACCACGATTGACCATGGTTGATTTTCATATTAAGACAATATTTGTCACAATGTGACATTGCACTATGGTATATAAACCCTAAGATACATAGTATGAACCTGTAAATAAACATGTTTGGCCATGATTTACCATGGTCGATTTTCATATTGAGAAAATATTTGTCACAATGCAATTTTGAACCATGCTTGACAATGGTTTAACCCTTAGATTAATAAACCCATAAGATTGTTTTTATAAACCCAAGGAAATGATATACCCACGAGATAAATACTAAAACTTCAAGGGATTATGAGCCCTAGGCAATAACAATTAACCCAAGGCATTAACATTATAAACCCAAGGTATATAAACCCTAAAATAAAGATTAAAAACCCTAAAATAAACATGGTTAACCAAGGTTGATTTTCATATTAAGCCAATCTTTGTCACAATAAAACATTGGACCATGTTTGACCCCTCTCGACCATGATTCATTTTCACATGGAGCAAATGTACTAAAATCCCAAGGGATTATAAACCCAAGGGAATAATATTACACCCAATGGATCAATATTATAAGCCCAAGGTATATAAACCATAAGATAAACATTATAAACCCTAGAATTATCATGGTTGTCTATGGTTGATCTTCATATTAAGATAATGTTTGTCACAATACGATGTTGCACCATGGTTTACCATGGTTGACCATGATTTATTTTCATATACAAATAATATTTGTAACAATGCAATATTGGACCACATTTGAATTTCATATTGAGAAAATATTTGTCACAATGTGACGTTGGTCCATGGTTGAACATGATTATAAACCAAGGGGATTTATATTATACCCAAGGATTAATATTATAAACTTTATGAATAATATAAAACCCTATGAATAAGAACCCTTAGGTTAATCAACCCAAGGGATTGATATTATAAGCCAAAGGGATTAATACTGAAAACCAAAGGGATTATAAACCTAAGGGAATAATATTAAACCCAAGGGATAAATATTATAAGCCCAATGTATATAAAATCTAAGATAAATATTATAAACCCTAAAATAAACATGGTTGACCAAGTTTAGCATGCTTGATTTTCATATTTAGACAATCTTTGTCACAATGCGATGTTGGAATGTGGTTGACCATGTTTGATTTTCATATTGAGACAACATTTGCCACAATGTGACATTGGATATAAACCCAATGAATAACATTACATCCTAGGACTATGAACCCTTAGATTAATAAATCCAAGGGATTGATATTATAAAACAAAGGGAGAAATAAACGCAAGGGATTAATACTAAAAACACAAAGTATTATATACCCAAGGGAATAATATTACACCCAAGGGATTAATATTATAAACATAAGGTTTACAAACCCTAAGATAAATATTGTAAACCCTATAATTATCATGCATGACCATAGTGGATACTCATATTGAGACAATATTTGTCACAATGCAACATTGAACGATGCTTGACCATGATTCAACGCTTAGATTAATAAACCGATGAGACTGTTTTTATAAACCCAAAGAAACAAAAAACCCACATGATAAATACAAAAACTCAAGGGATTATGAACCCTAGGCAATAACATTGAACCTAAGGCATTACTATTATAAACCCAAGGTATATAAACCTTAAAATAAATATTATAAACCATAAAATAAACATGGTTGATCGTGATTGATTTTCATTTTGAGACAATCTGTGTCATAATACAATGTTGGACCATGGTTGACCCCTCTTGACCATGATTCATTTTCACATGGAGAAGATGTAATAAAAACCCAAGGGAATAATATTACACCCAAGGGATTAATATTTTAAACCTAAGGTATATAAACCCTAAGATAAAAATTGTAAACCCTAGAATTATCTTGGTTGTCTATGGTTGATTTTCATATTGAGACAATATATATCACAATGCGATGTTGGACCATGGTTTACCATGGTTGACAATGATTATAAACCAAGGGGATTTATATTAAACCCAAGGGAATAATAGTAAATACAACAAATAAATATTATAAACCCACTGTAATTTTTTTTTTCCACAGGAAAAATAGCGAACCTTCTATTAAAAATAGACAGTTACATAGTGTATGCAGAACATTGCAAACATACTTGTTTTTTGCCATGATGGATGAAAAAAGAAGTCATGACTGATGATCATTACAACCCAGAAGAGCAGATACGCATCAGTCTCATCAACCAAGAAATTGGATCATAACGCCTCCAACTCTGAATACACACCTCCCAGAAAAAAAATTCACGTAGAGAGGATCTGGTAACAAGTAGAGGCTGAGTGACCAATGGCAAAAAGCAGCGTACAACATCCGCAAATAAGCTCATATATTAGAGACAAACCCACTGTATATAAACTCTAAGTTAAATATTATAAACCCTAAAATAAACATGGTTGACCATAGTTTACCATGCTTGAATTTCATATGGAAACAATCTTTGTCAAAATGAAATGTTGGACAATGGTAGACCATGACTGACTTTTATATTGATACAACCTTTGCCACAATGTGAAATTAGATATAAACCCTATGAATAATATTACATCCTAGGAATATGAACCCTTAGATTAATAAATGCAAGGATTGATATTATAAAACAACAAGAATAATAAACCCAAGGGATTAATACTAAAAACGCAAGGGAATAATATTACACCTAAAGGATTAATATTATAAACCCAAAGTTTATAAACCTTAAGATAAATATTATAAACCCATTAATAAACATTTTTGGCCATGCTTTACCATGGTTGGTCTTCACATTGAGACAATATTTATGACAATGCAATGTTGAATCATGTTTGACCCTCATTCAACCCTTAGATTAATAAACCCATGAGATTGTTTGGTAAATGTGGTTGAACTGTCGTCAAACATGGTAAACCATAACTCACCATGGCCCAATCCTTACATTAATAAATCCATGAGATTTTTTATAAACCTAAGGAAACAATAAACCCACGGGATAAATACTAAAATCCCAAGTGATTATGAACCCTAGGCAATAACATTGAACCCAAGGCATTAATATTATAAATCCAAGGTATATAAACCCTGAAATAAATATTATAAACCCTAAAATAAAAATGGTTGATTTTCATATTGAGATAATCCATATCACAATGCAATGTTAGACCATGGTTGACCCCACCTCACCATGATTCATTTTCACATGGAGAAAATTTACTAAACACCCAAAAGATTATAAACTGAGTTCAATATATATTTACTTGATATTTTACTTGTTTATTGTTCTTCAAAATTCGTTATTGGAAATAAGTTTTGAGTTTTACATTAATGTTACTAATTACATTAATATTATTATTAATAAAACTATTAGTCCTTAATAAAACTATTTTTAATAAACCTTATTAAAATTATTATTAATAATAATCAATAATAATATTATTAAACATTAATGTAATATTATTATATTATTATTAAAACAAACCGTATAGTTATTATTATTATATATATATATAATATATATTATTATATATAATATAATATATATATTATTTTACATAACAATTTAAATATTTAAAGTATACATTTAAATCTAAAAATATTATAATGATCAAAAATATTATTAAATGCAGCCCCACAGGGTAGGCAAGTTGGTAATTGCGCTGCGGTGTAATTCGTTTGTAAGGCGGACTCTGTATTTGAGGTCACGAGTTCAAATCCCCAGACTTACCTGGAGTTGTGTTATAGCGGGTAGGCACAATTCCTAGGGGTTATAGTGACGGCGACGAGAATCGACCCCATGTTACGCGAGTTGCAAAGTTGTCCCAATTGCCGATTCCCCTATCATAAAAAAAATCTTATTAAACGCAAAAACATTATATTATATATAAACTTAATATTATAAACCTAAAACTTTATTTATGTTATAAACCTTAATATTAAATCTAAAAACATGATATTATATAAAAACAAATTCTATAATATTGATTAAACTTTAACCTTATATTAAACGCAAATGTAAAAAATGACATTATCATTGCATTAAATTTGTGCTTATTACGTTTCAACATATTACATTTTACCAATAATGTTTGGTACAATTTGACACACTATATTTAGTTTTTTTTTTTTCTCAGAAAAAAACTAGCTAGTCTATTGTATTATATGTACAGGTGAATTTTACAATCAGTGAAATAGTCCGTCCAGGGCCAGCAGTGGCACCTTGGATATCTTAGCTTAAAAACAAAAAGCTCCATCACAGGGGCATCACCTATAGGACTTCCAAAATTCCTCCATAAACTTAGTGAGGCTGGAAACCAATATGACTTGACAAGCAACCGAACATAGAACCGCATTGAGTTAAACATAAACATGATTTCCCATGCAGGGGCGTCCATCAAAAACTGACTGTGGACCAACATGTACATGACAGTATTAAAAACTGAGAGTAAACTAGACCAGCATAAAAAAGACAATGTAAAACACTGCAAGTGAACAGACATAGTGATGACCAGAATCCAAATACCCGCAGAGACCTCTATCCTAGACCCGAGCCGAGAGAGAAGGGCGTGTGCCGGAGCACGCGTCGGAGTATCAGTCGTCGCAGGGTTCTTTTTCCTCCACGATAGTGCACCATCCCTAGCCCTCGGGGATTCCCTCCCACATAGCGGTCCATGGATCCTTTGCCTTGCCCTGAGGTTCCGGCACCTGGGGATGCGAGGGGGCGTGCAGAGGCTCCTTCCCTGAGGTGCCCTCTTCAATTGATGGCTGCAGAACAGGGCTCTCCACCCCCGTGCCCTCTGGAGGCGACTCCGCCAATCCTGGAGATTTCCCGCCATCATTCCCTTCTGGAATTTTTGTAAAGAGAACTGATATGTGGGCATTGATGCCTGCATTATCCTTTGAGCTGCCCAGGGTGAACACAGCCGAGCCAAATGCTGGAAGAACTGGCCCCCCTTCACTCAAGAAGCCAACCTCCAAGAATTGCCCAGCTTGACTTGGTGTGGCCCTTGCCCGCCTGTAGCAGTAGCAGCAGCAGCAGTGATGGTGCTCATCTGCTGCCGGTGTGCGAGAGGAGGAACCTCGCGTAGGTCCCCTTCTGCTTGATTGCCGCTCCCGCAACCTTGCCATGGAAACCCCTCTGTCTTCCTCGTGGACCTGAGGTGAATTGTAAGACCATGCACAGGGCGGGTCTCTCCACAATTCCCACTCAGGCGTGCCAACCTCTGAGCCACCTTTGCTTAAGGGAGGAATTTTTCCCCTCGAATCCAATTTGCCTTGAATGCTCGTGATGTGCAGCGTCCAGCTAAGGCATATGCCTGAATTGCTGCGACGGGAAGCCAAGATTGCTTGGCAAGGTGGTAAGATAACCATCCACCCAGAGATCTGCCGCGTCTGCGTCTCCTCAACCTCACCATGCCAATGCACTCGCATCTGCCTCTATGCACCTTGATATTCTGCCTCATTCCTTTGTTGCAGACTAGCAATAACTGCGACCTGCCACTCCATCTATTCCTTCTGCTCTGCATTGAATGCCCAGGACTTGGGTAGTGGGGTAATAAACTTTGACGGCTAATATCCATTAACCGATCTCATTAGCACGGGGCGGCACATGCTGGGCATGTGGCTCGACCTCTGGTGACTTGCCAGCACCCGCATCTGGGGTACACACTATATTTAGTTTTTACTTATTTAGTTTTTAGGTATTACTTTTTGGCATATCACATTTGACTTTTAAGGTTTAATATAGTTACATTTTAATTTACATTCAATTTATATAATTTATTATATTTTAGTGTGTGTTTAAATACATTTTAGTTTAACAATCATTTAATGAAATTACATTTAGTTTCAATTGATATAATTAACCAAACTTAATCATAATTCATTTTTCACATGTAAAAAATGTACTAAAAATTCAAAAACTATAACTTAGTTAAAATATATATTTTACTAGATAATTTACTTATTTATTGTGGGTTAAAATTCATTATTGGAAATAAATTTTGAGTATTACATTAATGTAATGATTATATTAATATTATTAAACTTAATTATGAAAACTGAAACTTTGTAATAATTTTAAATATTTAGATCATAAATTTAAATCAAAAACATTATAATAATTAAAAATTTCATTAAAGAATGAAAACTTTATATATAATATAATGCCAACATTATAAAATTATAAATCTAAAACTTTATATATATTATAAAACTTAACTTTAAATAAAAAAGCATTATATTAAATCTAAAAACATTATATTATATATAAAACCTATTGAATTATATTATTAAACTTAACCTTATATTAAATCTAAATGTAAAAAAATTATATTATAATTATTAATATGATTAGTTTTAATTTTGGAACATTGTATTCAATTCACGCTTATTACATTTTACCAATAAGGTTTAGTACAATTTGACACACTACATTTAATTTTTACTTATTACTTTTTGGCTTATCACATTACACTTTTAAAACTTAATATAGTTACATTCTGTTTATATAATTTATTATATTTTAGTGTACTCAATTACATTTTAATGTAATTATATTTAGTTTCATATTATTCGTTAAATTTTAATTTACATTGGTTCTTAGATTTCAACTTACAAACTACTTAAATTCATTAATTATAATGTTTTATTGTTATAAGTAAATATAAATATAAATATAAATATAAAATATATATTTAAAAAAGCTAAACCACTGACTTATAACTATATTTATAATTTCTCAAAATTCTTCATTTTCCATACCTATAACTCCCAAATTTTTCAAAATTCATAACTCTATAATGAATAAAAACTATTATCTTTCTTTTTTTCTTTTATGTTTAGATTTTAATTTTCCTCAATGAATGATTAGCCACAAAAAGTTTTTTTTTTTTTTCAGTGAAACATGCCATGATCAATTACCTTTCTTTCCTTTTTTTTTATGGATCCAACCATTCTTACTCACGTCGATGAAGGATTGAAACATCACTTAATCTATTCTCTTCGACTTTTCTTTCCAAGTTGCACTATAGCCCGAGGGGGTCACAGGTTTTTTTTTCATGCCAATTGGGGTTCTTCCTTCCCCGCCTCCATGAGGAATGGTCTCTAGGGTTCTATAGCTACTCCTCTTACCTCATAACGCTTACCCCAACCAATGTTTTTAGCTCTGGCTTTTACCGAAACTTCTATTGTTTGTCGTTGATATTACCCAACTTGTCCAATTGTGGCTGAGCAGTTCTCAAATATTTAAACGAAAACTTCTCCAGATGGGTAATCTTAATGTGGCCAATCGATCTTCTTTTGCGATCCGTTCTTGCGACAGCACCTGCCGCTCTTAGCCAATTGTCCACCTTTCCAAGTGTTATTTCTATGTTATGTATAGCCATGGCTAAGGGCATATTGATTATAATGAATAAAACTCTTTAGAATAATATAACAAACAAGTTAAATTTCACTTTACATTGGTTATTAAATTTCAACTTACAAACCACTTGAATTCATTAATTATAATATTTTATTGTTATAATTAAATATAAATATAAATATAATATTTTAAAAAAAACTAAACCACCAACTTATAACTATATTTATAATTCTCAAAATTCTTCATTCTCCATACCTATAACTCCCAAAATTCTTCAAAATTCATAACTCTATAATCAATAAAACTCTCTAGAAAAATATAACAAACAAAAAAAAAAGTCCAATATGAAGAAGCATTTATACCACTATAATTGTGTTATAACTATCGGTATTTCATTTATCACTTTGTACAATAATGAATATATATATATAATTCACAAAATTCTTAACATCAAAAATGAATAAAACTCTTTAGAAAACGTAACAAAAAGGACTAAAATGTCTAATGTGAAGAAGCATCTTTGCCACTGTAATTGTCTTCTAACTATTGTACAATGACATTGCTTACCTAGTTTATATATTTACATATATTTAGAAAAACATAATTTAAACTTTTTAATAAGACGGTCGTATGATAAAGCGATCAAACACAATTATTAGGGGTTACTATAATATCGTATAATATAACGATGTTAGGGTTTACTGTATTCTATGGCCACAATATAAATTTAGTAGGGGTATTGTATTACTAGGGTAATTATTAGGTTATTGTATTATTAGAGGCACCACATCCGTGATAATAAGGATTTTACGAAACAGGAGGAGGAGCGTGTGGCGGTCATGCTGTGGAATGTTGGCCATTTAGATCCAGTCCTCTTTTATAGGTGGCCATTCAGATCCAGTCCTTTTTTACAGGTGCTTTTTATACAGTTGAATCTCTAATCCTCGTCGCGTGTTTTCGGCGCCATGTTCTAAATGCCCCCTTTCATGCAAGACCCATTCTTGCCACCTGTTTGTCATTTGTTGAGGATTTTTCTCTGTGCCTAGCTACACATACTCTGTTATGGTGAGGGAGGTCGATTCCTTCAGACTCTCCTCCTTCCCTGCTGTGTCCCCCGACGCAATAGGGGATCTCTTTTCTCCCTATCCTGTCTGTTCTGGTTATGGAGACATATGATGTGTGTTGTTTTGGCTGCACTCCGCTCATCGACTTCCATGCGTCTCCAGGTCAGATTTTTCCCTCCTTTTTTCTGTTATCTGTTAATTATTGATGAATTTTATGTTATAGGGATAATTTCTGGAACAGTATAGGAGGGTATATGCTTCTTCTGAAGCTTCTTTCTCATATTTTTTTGCATTCCTGTTTCTTTTTTATGAATGGTATATGATAAACAAGAGGTCTTTGGTTCTGTTTATCTATTGTATCCTTTGTGGAGTGAAAGGGATGTCGATACAGTGGTTTCGTGCATCTATTCAGAAAATACAGAATTACATTGTTTTATCAAAGCCGTGCTCAGACTTTAGAATCAAGATTGGGTCTTGGTGGTGCATTTGTGTCATGTTCTGCTGTTGCGTAGTATGTCTAGAGGTATCTAAGTAATTGGCTGGGTTCATATTTCTTGGCTGGAAGGGCTCTTTGTCGAGCTGCTGGATGTCTCTGGAGTTTTTACTGGAGGCTTCTTAGCCAGGTTGCTGGATGTCTCCAGTAGTTTTTTCCTTTCCTCCATTATGGTGCTCTTAGTTGGGTACTCTTTCCTGCTTTCCTCTCGATTTTTTTTCTGACCTTTCTCGCCATTTTCCGGCGTATTGGGTTTTTCGACTGTATCTTCTCTATTGAGGTAATGTTGTCTTATGTTCCTTCCAGTTTTTGGCATTTACTGGAAGCCGTCAGTTTTTAAACCTATCTCCACTTGCATGTACTTGGTACTCGTAGAGGTCTCTATCTCTTTATGGCATGGTCGACAAATGGCATTCTCTCCATATAGCCTTTTAGGAAAGTATTTTTCCTATTTCTCGAGGTTTCTTTGTCAAGGTACTGTCTTTCGGTTTTTCATTCTCCAGGTTTATTTTCGGACGAGTGTTGTACTTTGAAATCCAACCCATATCTCTGTTTGTGTATCCTTGTTGTACTGATGTGATTGTGGGTGGTTGGTTTTTAAATATGGATCTCCCCTCCGATTCATCTGCCATGGAGGCTTTGATTTTGGCTGCCACCTTGGCAGAATCCGCCCATGTTAATGCGGGTAAGTCATCTGGATGGCAGTCCACCCCGGGGGACCTTCTTATTGGGCCATCTGACCCTCATGTGGATGTGGATCGTTGTATCGGTCAAAAGGATGTATCATTGCGATCTGTCGATTTCTTTGGAGTTGATGTTCGAGTGGATTGAAATGTTGGGGCATTTGGGAAAGTCCTGAAGCCGGTCAAGACTATCCCATCTCCGGCTGCCATTCATATTGATAGTTCTCACCTTTCTGAACGTTTGACCAGTCTTCAGGAAAATGCCCTGATCGGGCGTTGGCATTTTTCTGAGGTGAGTGACTTTCAGATGCGTGAATGGTCGCGTCATAGTGGAAGCCGATCATTGACTACGTTCCTATTATTGCTGGCCTGCTTAAGGGTTGGTATTGTTTCCATTTTTTAAAGTCATGTGATCTGGAGGCCATCCTAAAGCATCAATGGGTATACAACCATAGCTTCTTGGTTCTTCATCGATGGTACCTGGGGTTTAATCCGCTTAGGAATACCCCATTAAACCATTTCATCTGGGTAAAACTCCTTGGTTTGCTGCTGGAATTATGGTCCAAAGAATCCTTATTTGAGATTGGGAATGCGATTGGGAAGTGCATATATGTCAACCCTTGGTGTCTTGGTGAGAAGGATAAGAGAGTGGCGTGGGTGCTGATTGACAAACCATACAAAGGGGGCTTTCCGACTCATATTGATATATCCTGGGCGAATTTGCATATCAGGCAGAGGCTGGACTTCTGGGGAATCCCGTTCCGATGTTCGGCTTGTCATCACATGGGTCATTTGATTAAGAATTGCCCCAGATGGTTTTATTATCGGCGGCATCATAATATAAAGGGATGCTCCCCTTTCCCTGGCTCTGTCTCTCTTCCGTCATCGAAGAGTCGATCTTCTTTTGGAATGGAAGATTGTATGGTATCATCCCCTGATGTTCCTCATGCTCCCCCTCCACCGTCGGGCCCCCTCGCTCCGGTGGATCCCATATCCCCCTCGATGCCCCCCTTGGAGGATGCTCCTTTTTCGATCCCTTTCTGCCCATCCCACCCTACTGAGCTGATCTTTGACCATGAGGTACCAAACCTGCCTCCCGTTCCTCCTCCCATTCTTATCAGTAGTTGTGATTCTCTCTCTGATCATTCATCGCCTGTTCCTATATTGGAGAGCTCCAAGCTAGATAAAGGAAAGGAAATTTTGAACTTCCCCCACCCCGGCTAATTCGTCGATCTCCTCACCGACCAATTCCGTCGGTAGTGCCTTGAATTTCTTGCTTTCAAAGAAATCACTGGATCTGAAAGCTCTTACTATTCATAAGCCTGGTGACAAATCCTCCCCAATCATCACTCCCGACTCTGCCTGTAACATTATTGTTCGAAGGAAAAATGGAAGGGGAAGCAGACATTTTCGTGGTCGGCGAGTTGGTGCTGACAGGGGTATTCGCAACTTATCTATTTTTGATGTTTCTATTGCTGATATGAAAAACGAAGGGCCTCTTAGAGGTAGAAAGGCCGACATGCCTTCAAAGTGAATTTTATGGTATCCATGAACATTCGGGGTTTGGGGGTGGGGAAAAAAAATTGGTATTGAAGGACTTTTTCTCCTCTGTGAATCCTAAGATTATCTTGATCCAGGAATCTATGCACTCTGCTTCCATCTCCATTTCCTACTTTAGGAAGATGTTCCCTTCTTGGTATATTTCGGCTATTGATGCTAATCGACTCTCTCGTGGTTTAGTTGTCTTCTAGGATTCAGTTTGGATCATGGCTAAAACTTATAGATGCTTGGCGGGTATCTTGATGTCAGCTCAGTTTCAGGGTCAAAATTTTTCCATAAATATTATGAATGTATATGCGTCATACAGGAATAGGGAGCATTTCTGGAAGGAGCTTTTCGAATCTGAGATTCTTGACATTGACAATCTTATGGTTGCAGGGGACCTCAATTTTACTCTAAACTTGGATGAAGTTTGGGGTTCGTTTCAGAGAAAGTACCCTTTGGCGGAATTTCTTATTAGCACGAATTTTGTGGATATCATTCCGGCACAGATGTATCCGACCTGGGAAAACAGGAGATCTAGAGAGGCCTGCGTCGTGAAGCGCCTTGACCGCTTTATCCTTCATGTTAGTCTAATTGATAAGATGGGTATGCCTTGCTCCTCTATTGAAAGGGTTTTTATTTCTGATCATCGTCCGATTGTGATGAGATGGATGGAAAAAGGGTTTAGGAAGGGTTATCCGTTCAAATTCAACAGAACCTATTTGGAGGATCTGACTTCCAATTCTCTCATAAGCCGCCTCTGGTGTGATAAGCTTCCTTCTGATCCTCGCTTCATGTATTTGTCTTTTAGAGAAAAAATGGATATTATTAGGAAGGTGGTCAAAGAATGGCAATACAAGAAGATACAATCCAACAGGGCGATGCTACAGAAGATTCAAATAGTGTTGGATGGTGTTTCAGAGGCCATGGCATCAAATTGTCTATCTTTTCAGCAGCGATGTCTTATTAACGAGTTACAGAGAAAGAAATCCAAGATTCTAGAACATGAAGAATTATCTAGGAGGCTGAAGAGTAGGGTTTTGTGGTTAAAGGAAGGGGACAAGAATACTAAGTTTTTTCACAGATATGTAACCGCTCGTCGGGAGAGGAACTCAATTTGGAAAATCAGCGATGGACTGGGGTGCTTCTTGCATTCACAGGAGGAGATCTCAAGGGAGGCTTTGAGATTCTTCGAAAATCAATATAAGAGAACAGATGAAAGATCTTTCCGGGATATCCTGTGGGGAATTGAATTGTTTCCACAAATGTTCAATGACGAAATAAATGATCAGATCTTTCAACCTGTGACCGAGGATGAGCTGCTGAAAACTTTAAAGATTTTTAAAAAGGACAAATGTCCCGGACCGAATGGATGGTCTATAGAAATTTTCTGTCATTTCTTTGACTTTATCAAATCGGACCTGCTGAAAATTGTGGAAGAATCCAAAATTTTGGGCTGCATTCATCAAAATACTTCATCCACCTACATTTCCCTCATTCCTAAAAAAGAAAATGCATTTTCCTTCTCGGATTTCTGTCCAATTTCTCTTTGTAACATTTCATATAAAATTATATCAAATATTATTGCTGATAGGATCAAGGATACGTTGTCTCTTCACCTAACGAAGAATCAACATGCTTTCTTGAAAGGGTGGAACATCTTAGATGCGGTTGCTTCTACTCAAGAAGGTCTCTTTGCCATTCGGGAGAAAAAATGTGATGTTTTGCTACTGGAAATTGATCTTTGCAAAGCCTACGACTGTATGGACTAGGCTTTCATTAGATGTTTATTAGAAAAGGTGGGTTTAAGAGCAAACATGATCAACTGGATCATGGCTTGTGTTGAACAGGTTAATTATGATGTTATTGTCAATGGAATGCCTACGGCTTTCTTTCTTGCCTCTCGTGGTCTCCGTCAAGGATGTCCTTTGTCTCCCCTTTTATTTATCTTGGCCATGAATTCTCTTAGTTTGCACATCAATAAGGCAGTGGAAGAAAATCATTGCTCCCCACTGAAAATATGTCGGAATCTCTCTATCTCCCACAATCTATTTGTGGATAATGTTATTTTGTTCGACTTATTTTGCAGACTCACATGGAGGTGCTACTTCGATATTCTTCACAATTTCAAAAGGCCTCGGGATTACAGGTAAATGGATCAAAGTCTGTTATATATCACAGTGACATTGATCAAGATGAATAGGCATGGTTGTCGGATCTTTCTGGTTACGAAATGCAACCCATTGGCTTGGGTATCAAATATCTGGGTTTCATGTTAAAAACCCATTGCTATTCTAGATCTGATTGGTTATGGATGCCCGACCATTATTTCAAGAAAATCTCATCATGGGAATTTAGATATCTCTCTTTGGCGGGAAGGGTTGTATTGGTGCAATCAGTTCTAAATCAACTGGTTGTTTATTAGGCTCACCTCTTTTATCTTCCCTCGAGCATCATCCATTCGATGAACAGAATCTCTGTTAATTTTATATGGGTAGGTCAGCATGGAAAAAAGAAGTATCATCTCTCGAAACTCTCTCATATATCAACTCCAAAAAACCATGGTGGTTGGGGTCTCTTAGACATGCCATCTTTTGGAAAGGATTTGCTTTACAAATCTTTTTGGAGGGGTATATGTGATCGGGGTATATGGGGATCGATCATATAGGACAAATATCTGGGTAGAAAGGACTTTTCATATTGGTACAGAAAAGGATGCATTGGGCCGGCACATGGTTCACCAATCTGGTTGAGTCTGAGGAAAGTCGAGGCGATAACCCGGAAGAATCTGATTTGGCGTTTTCAATCGGGAGATAGGATCATGATTGGAAGAGAATATTTTATGTGTGGAAAGGAGGAGCTCGTCATTCCGGGATATTTATTGGATTTTTTGCACAAGAAGGGAATTTTCTTTTGGGATGGCCTGATTAACAATTGGAATGGCCCTTTTCCCATCTGGTATGAGGCGTCTGATTTGAATATGTAGGCGGACATTGCTTTATCATGGAATCTTATTTTAACAAATCTTAGGCACGGGGGGTTTTTTAGATCCTCTATCCACGACTACCTTACATGGCGGATCTCTAATAGGGTGGACTCCATCTGTGTCAAGGACATTTATCGGCTTTTGTTATCTGAGGGGTGGCTCCAGTGTATCAATGCTTTCCCAGCCACCTTCTGGAAATCGGGTTGTCAATGTAAAATGGCGTTATTTGCCTGGCTTATTTATCATAATAAAAATCTGACATGGGAGAATTTAAAAAAACGGGGTTGGCTTGGCCCAGGTATTTGTCCGTTATGTAGTACAGCTGAGGAGGACAACCTCCATGTCTTTTTTCTCTGTAAGGAAGCTCGACGGATTTGGATGCTCCTGTATAAGTTTTATGGATTTCAATTCGACCCACCCGCGACGATCAGGGATGCTTTCATTAGATGCAGCAAGCAAAAAGTTCCTTGGCGATCCATTTTTATTATTGCACTATGGTGTATTTGGAGGTGGCGGAAAGACTATATCTTCAACAATAAAAGGACTCCATTGATGGTTATATTCTCCAACATCTGCGCTTTTTTTGAAGACATTCCCTCTCCCTCCTCTATGTCATATAGTCATCAAGTTTCTCCTCCACAAAAGGAGCCTTCCTCTTTGCCCAGGGATTTTTTTGATGGGGCCGAACATAAAAGTATATGCAGCTATGGTTTTCATATAGTGACTGACAAAGATAGTTCTTTCTCCATTCATTGGAATGGAGGAAGAGGGACCAACATGATGGCAGAGGCGATGGCCCTCTCTGGACTCTTGAGTTTTTTTATTTTTATAGATCTACATGACGTCTCTACATATGGTGACTCACAAGTTCTTATTAATTATGTTTCTCGGAAAAAAAATCCATCTCAAAATCTCATCTCGTTGGCTGGCTGGATCGGATCCGTTTTTTATGGAACTCTTTAAAGGGTGTATCTATCAACCACATTTGTAGGGAGCTAAACCAGGATGCAGATTGTCTTTCGAAAAAAGGCCTTTTGGATGATCTGGAAATGTGGCACTTAAAGGTTCTAACTGATGGCATATATATCTGCATACAGGATTTTCTTCCTCCTTTCTAACTAGACTTCAATTTTCATATGCTTTATTTCTGTTTTAATATTTGATGTTTCCTTAACAATCTAAAGGTTTTATAATCCATATGCTAGGAGATTTTTGGGTTTTTATGTACAGGTCTTTTCTTCTTGCTGATCTCTTCCTAATATGGCAGACAATTTATTGCATCTTTTTTATCCTGGCAATGACGACGTGGCTCCTCTGATCTAGTTTTTATGTACAAGAACTTTTCTGATATATGCTGATCTATGTTCTTCTGATATATCGGAGTCTATGTCTTTCAGTATTATGTTTTTGAACAGTTGCATATTCTGAAGCAACATATGTATATCCAATCTATTTTGTACCATGCAGACTCTTTTATATCTCTTATATAAATAATATTAAGCTTTTTCTGCCCTGAAAAAGAGGCACCACATCCCTGCTTACAATTCTGAGATTTAATTAGCTTAGCCCCGTACATAAATTTATAAAGTTTTTATATCTCCTCATATTTACTTTAGAATTTCCGGGACACAATGACAATCTTGCATTGGGGATTTAATTAACTTGGACGCATATACATTTACAAGCCTTTACATCTCCACATTTTTACTTTAGAATTTCCTGCACACAATGAAATCCTTGAGTTGGGGATTTAATTGATGGCCGAACATACATTTACAAACCATTACATCTCTGCATATTTACTTTAGAATTTTCTGGACATAATGAAAACCTTGTGTTGGGGATTTAATTAACTTGGCCGCACATAAATTTACAATCTTTTACATCTCCGCGTATTTACTTTAGAATTTTGTGCACACAATGACAACCTTATGTTAGGTAAACTCGTGGTGTAGATTACTTACAAGGACAACCAAGTTTTGGCATAATGATTTAATATTTTTTTTATAGAATTCAAAACCATCTAAAATTTTCAAGATTACTAGTTTTTCCATTGATTTGTAAATTGTTTTGGATATTCCACTAGACAATTTATCACAATAAATCTAATAATATTATATTAAAACTCTAAAAATTATACACTATTACAGTCTATTAAAATTTAAGATCTGTAGATTTAACTGTAATTAGTGCATAGATGTGAATGTAAACTATGAAAAAAAGTAAAGAACGAAAAAATAAGCTCACACACACATAAGACACAAGATATGTTCTTTGGAAAACCCTTTCAGGAGAAAACCCAACTGGAAGGTGAGGTCGTTTCGCTCTCTTTATTTGTCTAGAAATATGGTTGCATGTACAAAGAAGTAATTTCTATGTTCTGTGGGCTGCTCTAGCGCACAAATCCTGTTTGTGTAATCTACGCCCTATCTCCCTGGACTATATTTGCTAAGCTATGGAACAAAATGCTCTCAAAAGAATGGAATGCCTCTTCCTCCTAGTGGCCTGGTTATAATACAACCCGATAGCCTACTAGTGGTTATGTTTGACTACGTCAACTCCTCACTAGAGTTACAAAATAGAATTTTCTAGAGTATTTTACATCACAAAAACGTGGCTGACCCCTTTTCCATAAATAATGGGGGATGACACGACATCATCCCGAACTATAGGTGTAAAAACAAGAAGGTAAACTTTTGAGTGGCATAACTTTTGCATACAGACTCTGATTGATGCACTTCTTGCACCGTTGGAAAGGTATATGTGTGTAGAATAACATGAAAATATTTTGGGCTCATTTGAAAAAATTATATTCATAAAAACTGTTGTTTGATGCCTCAAAACGCTCCTGGAAGGTTTGATGCCTCCAAACTAGGTCTTGTTGGAAAAAACGGTTCCGTGAGATGATTCCTCCATTTTTTCCACTCCAAATGCATTGAGATGGATGAAAAACAATATATTGATGCAATTTGGATAAAACCTCCCCATTTTGGGAGGCTTTTTGTCCCCAAAAGCGTTTACTAAATGAGGTGAGGAAAGTTTTCCTCCACCTTCTCTCTAGTGTACCATTTAACTTTACCTATAAGTTGTCCCTTCAACCCAATCTACCAAAGGTCATGCTGCTCCTATCTTGTAGATCTAGACTTCTTCTGCAAATATGTATCCATTGTCAACTCTACTTGAGTGTCTAGTACCAAATCCTCCATAGAAGGTAGGACTTGTTCCTCTTCCTGATCTAGTATGTAAGGCTCATAGAGTTTCAAATTCTCTACATTCAATACTGGTAAATGTGAATATATCGTGGTAAACTGAGTTGATAGGCATTATCACTCACCTTTTCCAATATCTCAAAGGGACCGTACCTTAGAGCCTTGCTTTTCGTACCAGGTCCCTGTAGGCTCTCCTTGTTCAACTGTAGCCATTCTTTGTCTCCCACCTTAAATGATTTCCTTGTTCTATGTTGATCATGCCTGGCTTCATACTTCTCTTGTGATTTATGTTATTTTATTGTACTTGTACATGGATATGCCTGATCTTCTCTATAAATTTTTCATCCCTCAAAGCATCTCCTATATGATCTTCCCTCACTCCTCCTTACTGCCCATATGCAATATCTAAAGGTGAAGGTGGAAAATACTAAAACAAGTCTCAAATGGGGACTTTCCTGTAGAAGTGTGGACTACTCTGTATATATACCAAATTTTCATTCCAAGTCTTCAAATGCTTCTGGTTGTACCCCCTTAAAAGATGCACCAAAGTCCTATTGACTACTTCTGTCTCCCCATCTGTTTGTGGATGGATTGCTATAGATCTCTTTAACTTTGTGTCCATATTCTCCCACAACGTAGTCCAGAATACACTGAGAAATCTTATGTACTAGTGTGAAATGATTCTCCTTGGTATCCCAAAGTGCACCCAAACCTGTCCAAAGATTAATTTTGCTTCTTCTTGTCTACTAATGGTCTTTTTACAAGGCATCAGAACACACATCTTGTTGAACCTGTCAACTACCATGAACAGGTAGTCATGTCCTTTCTTGTTTGTCGGTAAAGCTTCCAGAAATTCCATGGAAATGATCTCCCAAGGACGACTAGGTACAGGTAAGGGATGATATAGACCCCTTTTCCTCTTGCTAGGCTTGCTAGTATAACAAAGCATGCATCCTCTTATGAACCTATCTACCTTTTCTTGCATCTTGGGCCAATACACATACCTTTGCAAGTTAGCCACAGTCTTCCCTACACCAAAATTCCTTGCAATCTTGAAAGTGTGAGCCTCTCTAATCAGCTCCAAACACTCACCTTTAGGAACACATAACTTATCCAGCTTGTAGAGTAACCCATTCTGGAGATGGTAATCAACAGTGTTGTCACCATCATGCACATGAATCTGACTCTACAACTCGTGATACACCTCCTTGAAGTCCTCATCTTCTGAATATGCCTCACTGTGTGCATCATGGGTGAATGGCTCCATGTGCACAAGAGTCCCCAAATCTATAATCTTTGTTGTGGGTGGCCTTAAAAGAACATCGACCAACTTGTTTGTGATGTCCTTCTTATACTTGATCACAAAATGAAACTACTCTAAAAACCCCATCCACCTGTAATTTCTTGTTTATTGTAGCTTACTTCAGGCCTAAAAGTATTGTAACAGCTAGTGATGTGAGTGGATTATTCTCTTGTTTCCCATCGTATAGTGCTTCCACTTCTTCACACCTTGCACCATGGCATAAAGATCCTTATCATGGGTAGGGTAGTTAAGAACCTCCCCATGAAATACTTCAGAATGGTAACATACAAGCCTTCTTCCCTGCATCAAGATAGATCACATATCGTACCCATTCACATTTGTATTCACTTCAAAAGGGTGTTGCAAGTTTGGTAATGCCAGAAATCCTGCTTGAATGATATTCTTATTTAACTCATTGATTGTCCTCTGTTAACCTTTCCCCCACTAAAAACTCTTGCCACTCATTGTTATTGTGTGGAATGGTGCTCCTACTGCTGAAAAATGAGGCTATCAATTTCCCCAGGTACTGTGCTACCCCAATGAAAATCCCAACATCAGAAACACTAGTAGGCATCAATCATTTCATGATGGCATCCATCTTGGAAGGATACACCTTAAGCTCTTGTACACCGATAACATACCCCAAATACACCAAGGATTGTTGCACAAACTCACACTTCTTGAGATTTCTAGTAGTTAGTGCTTCGCCAATGTTTCTAACACCTGCGTCAAATGTGAAGTATGCTCCTCTCAGGTAGCCGTATATACTAGTATATCATCCAGATAGCCAATAAAAAATGAATCTATGAAATGGCACAATACATCATTCATTAATCTCATAAATGTAGCTCATGGATTACATAGGCAAAATTACATAACAAACCACTCATACAAATCTTGCCTGGTTTTGAAGGTGGCCTTCCATGTATCTTCTTCTTTGACTCGAATATGATGTTATCTCAACTTCAAGTCTAGCTTGCTGAAATACTTTGCTTCTTGCAACTGAACTAGCATACCATCTATCCTGGACAGGGGGTATATGTTCTTGAGCATGATTTTATTGAATGACCTGTAATCTATACACATCTGCCAAGTCTCATCCTTCTTTGGCATAATGATAATGGGTGACCCACATGGTGATGTACTCAACTAAATGACACCCTATTCTAGCAACTGTTGCAACTGTTTCTTCACCTCATTCACTTCTATAATAAATTGCTTGTATAACCCAATATTTGGCAATGGGGGGTCTAGCAATAGCTAAATATCGTGCTCCACTTCTCTCTTAGGTGGTAACCCTTTAGGATCTCTGAACACATCCTTGTATGCCTGTAACAATTCCTCCAATTGTTGTTTTTATTTCTTAGTACACCCCTCCAGGGATGCCTTGCCTCTTATTGACTCCTCTTTAGGCTGACTTTAACTTAAAAGCAATAAAATATACTTCTTCCTAGAACTGATCAATTTCTTGGCTTGGTTGGCACTTACTGGTGAAAATTTTGACTTTCCTCTGTACGCGTTGATGATGAATGATTTTCCATCCTTGATGAGTCGATATTAGTTAGATCTCCTCATGAATATTGCATCACACATGTACATGTATGGACTCCCAAAAATGACTCCACATACATCAAGGGGAACCACATCCATATCTACTTCATCAATAAAATTAGCATTGGTATCAAATCTAATTTTGCACTATTTTTTGACCTTAAGCTCTTCATCCTTATGTACCCATCCTAGTGGATATGGGTTTGGATGATCATGAATTTCCAACCCAACATCTTGACCAAATCTGTTGTAATGAGATTCACTTGTGATCCTGAGTCAAACAGAGCATCAATCTTCGTCTTCTTGACCTGTATATTTACATGGAAGATTTTGGTCATTTGTTTCTCTTCCTATTGCTAAAGGCTACTCAGATTCACCTCCTTCTACATTGATGTACAGATGATCTTCTCATCCATTTCCAAGTTTCTTTCAACTTGGTTGCTTGAATAAGTGGCCATGAGATTCTTCTTCTTATTATCTTTCTTCTTGTTCTTCAGTTTTAGCTCTGGATGCAACTTCCAACACTTTTCCTCTATATGCCCATCAATGTTGTAGTGGTTGCAGTGGTTTCTAGGATCTTTGCACTACTGCGGTGTGGATACCATATTTTTATATTTCCCCCATTTTTCTTCTTCTTCCCCTCCTTAGACGGTTCATGTTCCTCCTTTTGCTTCGATCCACTTGATTGCATTCTTTTTAGGCCTATGTTCTCCAAGTGCTATGTCTATACACAAGCCTTGTCCAAAAATTTGGGCTTGAAAAACATCACTCACTCACGCTGATGGTCGTTTAGGCCCCAAAAATGCTCGAGGAGTACATCTAGGTTCTTTGGAGAGATACCCAACATTATAGCCATCTTTATGAATTTTGTGTTGTACTCCTACATGCTTTGGCCTGACATTTTCTTGAAGTAATTCCATCATATTCACTTGTCCTCCACGTACCCAATGGGATAAAACTGTGACTTAATGAGGTCTCTAAAATCATCCCACAAGCGTCCTGAAAGGTCTCGCTTCCATCTCCTTCACCTTTGTTCTTCGGAGCCTTAAGCGACGAGCCGAGACCTGCAACCTTTGCAACCGGTAGTACGTTGTTCTACAAATTTAATGTGTGACTTTCATGACCAACTAATGACCCAAGCGTCCCATACTTTCCATGAGTTTATAACACATACTCAGTGGTCAATTTTACAACAAGATGGACGCAACACCTCAACTACGAAAACAAGCCCAACATATCATTGTTGCTTCAAGAAGTTATGGAAAACACATCATCACTACAACACATGATTTACAATCATAAGCCAAACACTATTGTCTTGACAAGTGATGGAAACATGACATCACTTTCAAAGTTTAACATGCAAATCAAAATAAGACCAGACATCATTGTTGCCTAACAAGTGATGGTAAACACATCATCACTTTTACATTTTGAAATGTAACAAAAGATTTACAAAAGCATGACCATGAAATGCTAACATATATAGAAACCATTTTTCACTTATCGCTGTGAATGGGTCGCCTCCTTGTGGTGGTTTTGCTTGTCAAACCATTGTTTCACTTGGTTCATGCACCAACACTTGGTCTTTAAGGCGTTGTTGTGGATGGAGCCTCCAACAAGTGGATCTTTGATGGCCACTTCTGTCACAATGACTGCAATAGATCTTCTTCCTCCAAATCTGTTTAACATGTTTCTTTACATGCTGTTGAGAGGTTCTTTCACACCTCATCCTTTTGTGTGCTGCCATTCTTTTCCAACATTTAGAAAATGTATGGTTATGTAATCCACAAAAGGTACATGTTTTTGATGCCATGTTTTACATTCATCATTAACAACATGATCATAATCGAAATGAACATTCAAATGTCGAGAGT
Source organism: Pinus taeda (assembly GCA_000404065.3). Classification (NCBI taxonomy): domain Eukaryota; kingdom Viridiplantae; phylum Streptophyta; class Pinopsida; order Pinales; family Pinaceae; genus Pinus; species Pinus taeda. The sequence continues at coordinate 7,419 of APFE030567212.1, read as the reverse complement.
GGTTATACCTTTCCTTGCTACCTCTGATGTAAGTATGGCGATGAGAGTTGGCCTCAGCTCTTTCCTTGCAATGGATATTACCATGGGATGATGGGGTTGTGTTCCCATTATTCTCTTTCCTCGATGATTTTGACGATGTCTCAGAAACATATGACACGTTTGAGCATTCTCCCTTGGTGTATCTCAAGCTTGTAAATTGAGGTCTCTACACAACCTCCAATGGTTGAGTTATGCCTTGGTTATTAACAGCAAGTTTTTCTTCCTCCTCGTGCCTCGTCGTTGTAAGGAGCCTCATGTTTGTCCCTATAATTGGTATCTCCACATCTCCAATAGAAATAATACTATGTGAAGATGAAACTAAAAGGAAATCAACATCTTTTACCTCCTCTGTCGATTTGGAAAGAACTGATGAGGGTTTCTCATCATATGTTGTTGGAATTCGTTAGCTGTCTTAGTGCATTCCCCCAATTCCTTTCTAACATATCCAATTCCTGTCTAACGGGGTAATTTTTCTATTTTGATGGGGTTGACAATGCCCTGCCCATTAATGCCCAATACTTTTCCTTCATACCCCATTTTCTTCAACAGTTTGGAGCCAATTCATGTGGTATGATTTTCGAAAACAACGAAATCATCATCAGGAAACATACATGAGTTCAAAGAATTACATTTTACCTCACATGGGTCATGTTGCAGCTTTTCCAAGGCCTTGTGCTTTGCTTGCATATGTTGTAGCAGACTATGTTTCTCCTCTTTCTCTTCATCTAGACGCATCTTCAATTCAACATTATTTCTTTGAAGACTTTGGTTGTTGGGCTTTAGTTCTTCCAAGGCCTCTTTCGTGGCTTGCAACTGAAGCTGCAATTGCTCCTTTTCCTCTGTCCCTTTTTGTAGAGCTTCATACATTATTTCCACTCTTTTGGAAAATTTGAGCATGGTCTCGTACATCGCGTTTTCATCCTCTGTTGTTGCACACTCCATTGTTCACGCTTGCAATTCACATCCACACAACAACTACTTTGATACCACTTGATCTAGGTCTGGGTGTGACAAACAACCCTTCCAAGACCTTTTACTTTCGTGATGTGTTAAATTGCATTTTTAAAAAGAACATAAATGAATATATCTGCATGCTGTAAAGAAGAGGAACATGACAATCATCAGCACATGAAAACATAACCTGTTGATAACGTAGTTCATCTAGTAGGGACTACATCTCTGGGTCCCAGTGTTAAGATGGTGTAGGCCACTACATTAAGTGTTGTCAATAGTAATGATGTACATAAGAGGTGATGTCACTATCATACAAGGAAAATTCCCTCACGCAGGAGTGGCTCCAAGAGATGTTCTGCTACAGGAACTCTCAGTCAGAAAGACTCCTATCAGTATGACATAAACTCATGCATGATGACCATCCTTCCAACATGGCATAAAAGGGATCTCAATGCAAACATGCATGATGACAACATGAGTATCCCATCAACATACAACAAAGGGATCTCAAAACATAACACGACGAATCATGACAACAAGTACATCACATAGACGATTCTGCATCACATCAAGCACGAATCATGAAAAAAAGTAATAAACAAGATCCCTCATCAACATCAAACAGGGATATGTGTAGCAGAATTCGTAACAAAAGAAGTACACGAAAACATTACATATACCTCACAACCAGGGGCCATCTAAAGAAGCAGATGTCAAACTACTGAAGCTTTTTGTGCCATCGATCTCATGACATCAATCGCATGGAAATGGTTGCTCGCACATAAATGTTGACACCTACACTCCACTTAGAAAAGTGGATGAAGAATAGAATGAGAAAATGGAAAATCTAAACGCACCATCATATTTGTGGTGTCAAATAGTGCAAAATCGATTGTCAAATTTTTGAATTCTGAGAAAGTGAGAATCTGGGGCTCAAGGAATCTTTTAGATTCCCCCTAGATTCCTCAAAGATTTTTCTCCATGGGTGGACTGGAAATCTGCAACTCGAAGGGAGAATCTGACCTCACCATTGCGATCCCTGTGGAAAACTATGAAAAATGACTATAAACTTGACTATATTCTGACATGGGGAAAAATTACCTCCTCGGGAAAATTTCAAGGATCATGGTTTTGCTCCTTGTTTCTAAAGTAGTCATGGTTCCACGTACATTGATTGGCATGCATGCTCCTGTCCTCCTCCATCTGCCTAGGCGCACTGGTGAAAATGAATGTTTATATAAAATTTTGGGCAGAGTTGTCAACCAAACTCTGTTTGGTGTAATGACAATAATAATAATTAGTTGAGGAGGGGTTGGTTGGTCAAACCCTGCCCCTACCAAATTAAAACATTATAGCTTTGTTTTTTTAGATTTTTATTGTGCAGTTGGGAAGGGTCGGTCAAATTGTAGGATACTTAAACCCGACCCACCGTCCAACTTTGACCAGAACTTTGACTGACTCGTTCTCCCTCATACGAGCTCAGATTGACAAACTGTTTATATTTCCATGATCAGGACGACGATATCTACGCTATGGTCCTAGTTTGAAATCATTCTGACCACTTTTAGTTTCGAGCATTCATAAGCCCTCTTTGTCCTGTGAGTTTCTTTGGAGCCACCAGGATCATCAGGTTCACCACAATGTATACCATCTGTCGAGAGGATGTATGGATGGACAATCTTATGGACTATTTGATATATGTATGGATGGAATAATATGATATACGGAGGAGTAATACGACGATAAAAGGACTGGTCGCAAATTGTTCAATAAAGAACCATACGAAAAATTTTCTGACTATTCCAAGATTCCAACATTATAACAAATCCAAAAAGAATATGTTGATGGATGTAAATAGTTTCCTTACGAAAAGTAGTTCCTAGTATAGAAATGTGAAAGAATAGTACCCATAGTACCATTCACGTAGGAGGGGAGGGAGGTAATCCACGTCAAGGTCATGTCACAGTCATAACGGTTGTTTGGTCAATTTAGTGTTTCTAAATTGATTTCATTAATTGTCAACCCGGGGCTCATAAGATGATGAAGTGAAGGTGTACTATATGTACTTAGGTAACCTCTTAAATCTTTTTGTCGTTTGGGGGTGTTGTTTGTGATCAATTTATCTTCCTAAGATGGAATGGAGATTTTATAAACA
>APFE030567206.1:0-17937 GCA_000404065.3 Pinus taeda | reverse complement strand
ATTTTTAGATAACTTATTTTTTTCAATCTTTCTAACGGCCTTGCAAAAGCTTAGGAGTATCAAAAACCTAACTACTAAATCACTAAGGGTTTCTTTAAGTACAACCAATTAGTTATTGTATTAAAACAATGAGGGAAATCATAAGGAAACACACATTGGGTTTACAAATAATATTTTGATCTATAAAAATATATATATTAATATATGTGTCTATAAATTCACTAATTAAATGAATTTACTATTAGATATTTCTATATATTGCAGTATATAGTCACCCACAAAATTGTTCCCCTTATTTAATGTAACATTTAATCACTCTAACCACTATAATATTTGATACAATATGTGCCCCTTAAGAAAAATCCATTATGAATATCAAAACACTAATATTACCCATAATGGCTACTTTACAGTTATCACTGATACTCTTAGATAATTACAAACTCTTCCATAATGCAACCTCTAAACATTATTACTATCAAAAATCAATGACACTTGATAATTCTTAAGGGCTAACTCTAAAATTAAATAAAACATAGTGCACTATGATCTTTAAAACACAATGAATTCTAGAAACTATGACCCCTAGTACAATTCACCATCATGACATTATAATTCTTGAAATTTTACAACACACATCAATTTAATATCTAACACATTAACTATAACATTAAAACTATAGCTTTTATGTACTTAAAGTGGCATAACATAGTGATCAAGTTGAATCAAGTGTAACTCCAAATTCGATCCCATAAGAAAGGAATATAATAAATGTTGTGTATTTTGGAGATGATATTTTAATTATAGATATTGACCCAGAAATAACTTTTCATGAGCCAACATATGGTAATGGTTTTGATTATCGATATTGACCCAAAACGCACTTTTGGTGAGTCAACATATGATAATGATCTAGAGGAGATGATACAATGATTTTGTATATTTTGTAGATCAGTTAAGATCTTAATGTTGGTGTCTGAAGTTCATTTAAACGATTATTCCTTCCATAAATTAATATTAATCAAGTATATATATGTTTTATTTTTATATTTAGTTATACGTATTTCAAAATTATAAAATTTCTAAAATACTATTTTGTATATTTCTATATGGTTTTTTCTGATTTTCAGTATTCAATGTAATACAAATAATAAATATTCTTTAATCGGTTCCTATGTATTCATGTTTATATTATTGTGTTAAATATATGTATTGTTAAATTATGTTTTTGATATCTCAATTTGTTTTTCTTATTTCTAATTTTTTCCTAATGAGAGAGTCATTTTGCATGAATAGGGAGAGTTTCTAACATTAAACTCAATATTTTACAATAAATTGGCTAATGATCATGACGGGAAAAATATACAACTAGGAAAAACACATTGATGACATGCTAAATATGAACTAGTATAAATGTGAAAATTTTAATAAGTCCATTCCTTTCCCCGCTTTACTAATTTGGTTAGACATGAAACAAACTTCATTAGTTAGTCATCCGAAAATCTTTAAAAATGTTTCCTCCCTTAGCAAATACAAAAATTGTTTCCTCCCTCATCGTACATTCAATTCTCCCTACAAAGGTATGCTCACTCTTTATATGTATAAAAACAAGAGATTTTCTATCACCATACAATTGACCAAATATATATATATGTGTGTGTGTGTGTGTGTGTGTGTGTGTGTGTGTGCGTGTGTGTGAGAGAGAGATGAGTTAATAATCTAACATAATATACTCAATTCCACCACAAGCTCTAGAAGAACAAGGGGATATACGATTACTCCTTCTAGATGTTGAACAAGAAGAAGAAAGGGAAAGATAATTATACACAACCATTTGAATTTGACCTCTTAGTACCTGTGACATAATCTCATAAGAATATTGGAAGAAAAGATTCACAAACTTGGAAAACAATAGGGACATAAACATATACAATAAATGAGAATCAAATCTTTCTAGGTATTCAATTAGAACACCCACAACAACAATATAATCTACACTCAATTACATGAAATTTTATTGAGGATACCCTATAAGGGTAGGAAAAAAGGAATCCTAGAAAATTGGAACAATTTCTAGAATAATCTATTGGGAGTGACGTCTTGTTGTTTCTTGGACATGGAAAATATTATTCATTGAACAATAAACAATTGAATCTAGACAAACTCAACATAGAAAGAAGCTCATCATAGGCATAGGAACAAGGATAGTTGACTGAACCCAACAAGAAAGAAAAAATTAAACATCGACTTGACTTGTGATTCACCCCATGCTACTACAATAAAAATTATAGAAGAAAATGATAGTCAAGATAAAACCCGATCCAAGCAGTTTGATAGTGATGAAGCTTCATCCAAGCATTCTAGGTTTCATGACATATTAAGTTGGATAGTAACAATATTATGCTATAAAGAGATCAACACAAAATGGATATTTGGTTGGAATGCTCTAACTAGGAAATAGAACAACATAATATAAACATTGCAATAAGAATTAATGATCCACCTTTTGCACCCCAACGATTAGTACATAAGTTATGCTAATCACCATATTTATAAGTTAATTATTAGGTTGATGGAAGATGTTTAAACACCATGGAATATGTTAGAACATTCATAGTAATATTTACATATTTCATAGCTAACTAACATTTTTTGTTGTGTTTAAAATATGCATTCAATTTCTTTAAATTTATAAATAACCATAATATAATTTGTAATAAAGTTATAATTTAGTTAATTTCTAGTGTTTTTTTAATCTATGAAATGTGACAGGAATAATGGGTTACCCATTTTGATGGTTATCATGAATTGAATTTTATTTTCAATTGGATCAATTTGATTTATATGTCTTCCCTAGGTGGTTATTGACAAATTAATAAATATATTTTAGGAAAAACATTAAAATATATGGAAATCTAATAAAATGGATATACACTCAAGGAGAAAGGCAATACTTTTCATTAAGAACGAAATAATTGTTCAACAAAACACATTGTTTAGTATAGGTAACACCTAGATCACCTCCTGTTGCGACCCTTCTACTAAAAATATTCATATTTTTATTATATATGTACAATGACAAATTCCTTAGTTATCCTTGTGATCAAAAGAAGCCATGAAGGTGAAATAAACTTGGACATGCATAAAAAAACATTAATGAAATAAAATAAGAATCCGTTGTTTCTTTCACTAAATTGTAATATAATTACATTTATGCATCCTAAATTGTCTTACATCATTTCATAGAAAAAATATCATGAAATGTACACACCCTTGGCATTAAAGATTTCATCAGTACTATGTCACAAAGGCTCACAACATGAAAACATTAAATGACCCACAACTTTATTCCTTGTTAGTTATTCCCCATATGTCAGTTTTATTCAACAATGTCTCATGTTATTCTTCTCTTTTACTCACTTAATTCTCTTATATATTTTCCACAACTGCACCATTTTTTTCATTCTTCTAGAAGGTTTCTATCTAGTAGCAAAACTTAAAGGATGGAAGTTTGTTTTAAAGCTTGTAAACCTTGTCTAACATTAATACTCCCCAATATGCATAATGTAAAATGTTTAATGATATTTTCTGAAAAACATGGAGAGTTCTAATGAATTTTAAGTTAAAATAATTTTAAAGCATAAACATTGAGCAAATAAATTAAAAAAATGTAAAAATTGACAACTATTTTTATTTTTTATTTTGAAAAGCCATGGAATATTAACCCACTCTAAATATTACCCCAAACAATTTCTCTAGTACGTGGAAAATTATCGATCTTATTTACATTGGAAAAAAAAATTATTCTACCAAGAGCGCATAGGCTATCCATCAATATTATCTTATTTTTCACTCTACTTAGTCATGCTAAACAAAAAAACAAAAAAATGGTATATGAAAATCAAACAATATTTTCAATAAAGAAATCCAAGAAGTAAGAGATAAATTTTCTCTCTATCCATATAACTACAAATAAACTTTGGTTCCAATGCCATGTTTGAAGGTAAATTAAAAAAAAAGTGTGACAATCTACAAAATTCCAAAAGATATGAAGTGCGTGGAAACTAATTCACTGATATTTTACTAAAAACTCCTTCTCCTCGAAGCTACTTCAAACACAGTGAAAATTAAAATTGGTATCATGGATTAAGGTATACTAAGATATTCGTTTTTCTTAGGTTTGACTTTTCCATCATGCATAGCCAAAGTGCTAAATCTGTAACCATTTCATGTATCGCAAAATTTTGGTGAAACTAATTTCAGAATATTTTGCCAAAAAATAGACTCTTTGCACTATTTCAAACAACTATAAATTAAAATAAGTACCATTGGGTAAGACATACTAGGTGGATTTTTTTATTACTTGTTTCTTGTTTTGAATTTCTCATCGATCATAACTAAAGGGTTTAAAATGTAATCGTTTCTTTCATTTTAAGAGAAAAAATATTTTGATCATGTTTTAAAGAAAGGGCATAAACTTGTAAGGAAAACAAATCTAAAATTAAAAAGAACCTAAGAGAAGAAAAGAAATGATGCACCTAAGATGAATTGGAAGAACTAATTGTTAAGACTACACAAATACCTTGTAAGTAAAAGTAGTAGTGACAAATTCGAATAGATTCTCTTCAACTCGCTCCCAAATTGGATGGTGAAATGATTGAAGAAATAAAACACAAAGGATATACCAATTATGAAAGTCTTGTTTTCACAAAATGAGATAACATTTTATCATTATGCTTCAATGCAACACATTAATTATTGAACATGACAACATAATACAATTCCACAAGAATGATTCCAAGTTGGCATGGAAGGGAAATATGTATTCATGGAATAGAAATTTTCGTTACAAGTAATCAACCATCAAAGATAAAAGTTGAACCATTTTGTAACATTATCTAGGAACTTGTGTGAAATTACTGGACATTATACTCTATCTACATAGTAAAAGGTTTGAAATTATTTGTCATTTATCATGCCTCAATCTTGTATAGTATCAAAATAATAGAATTGCATGCAACACTATTTGTTACCATGATTTTTTATAAGGGAAATCATTAATTACTGAAAGATGTTGCCAGGGGCTAATAATGTAGCTTAGTTGTTCATTTTCATTCAAAATTGCACACTCAACTAGCATTTTGAATAAATGAATCCCCTAAAAATGGGGAGAATACTATCAAACAAGAAAATTTCAACACCATCCAACATTTTCATGCATACATAAGACTTGCCATTACGAAAATCATATCATATCCACAATATATACTGAAACAAACAATCTCCCAATAACATCAACTCCTAGAGATGTATTATAGTAGTTTTCATGAATGTTAAATAGGAAAATGCAATCAAGCTAAATCAATATGATTTTAGTTTAAGGACTTGTAATGTTGACGTTGAAATACATACTCTTTGAAAACTATTAAGCACATACCTGAGATCAAAACAAAATTTTTGCAGGAGAAAAAATCACAAGTTTCAAGAAGGCATATGAAATTGGAACATTGAGAATAGTAGCCATGCAAAAGAGAGAAAGAACTAAAATCTTGGCTATTAAAAATCTGTTCAAGTCTTCTTCAGTGTGCACATCTTGTTAGGAGAGAAAGCAAAATAAAATGTTTATCATTGGGCTAACTAAAAAAATTGAAGAGTAGTGATAGTTGAGAAATGTATATACTAAATAATAATTCACAATAATTCACAGAAAATATATAGACTTCCAGTCGAAAAAAATTGGTTAAAAAAAAATTGGACCAGTCAAGTGCCTCCACAAAAGCTACATTAGGGTTCATAAACAATATTCAATTACATTTATAAAAGAACTTAGGAAGTTTGCCTCCTGTATAAGTAAAATAGACAAAAATACTATTCCAATAATAGATAGAAATTTTTTATGGAAGACACATAAGGACAAAAAGCCTCCAAATAATTACCACAACTAGACAACTTCATATGATGAGTATATATTGGAGATACAAGAAAGGCACAATAACTCAGTGACGTGAGGAAATATTTTAAGTGAACAAGGAAAAGGGTAAATAAACCAAATTGAATAGTGGCAGTTATACCTATTGGCCTTTTAAAATAAGTATAAAATAAAAATGGAAAGAATAGGAACCAACTTTTATATCACATGAATTATTAAGATGAGTATCCTTCTCTAGATCATCTTTCATTCGACTAGTTTTGACAATGGTGCCAACCTCATTAAATGTAGTTTTTACACCATTGTTAAGGCCAATAATCTTGCCCGCCCTTATAGTAGTTGCCCATACTTATCAAAAAAGATCAAATGATGATTATTCTTTTCTGGAACATCTTTGCTTCTACTATTTGTGACAATCGTGCTAACCTCATTAAATGTGGTTTTTACACCATTGTTAAGGCCAATAATATTTCCCTTACTTATAGGAGTTTCCCTTACTTACCAAGAAAGATCAACTTGTATGGTTATGGAGCAATTCCATCCTTAACTAAAATGTGTTCCTTATTATTCTCAATTATTTCTAACTCTGAAGTTCAAGTGATTGAAAAAAAATTGCATACTACTACATGGAAAAAGAACTGAGCGGTGAGTCAATTCCTTCAGGATAAGCCTGCAAAACTCGTATCTCAAGGTTTCTTATCCCAACAAAGATCAACCTTTGCTAATCTAGAGGAATTCCTTCCTTATCTTGAATTTTAGTATTCACACCAGAGCTAGTCAACATCATGACAAAGACCTATATATTACTTGGGAGATGTATGGACACAAACACGTCGGTTATTCTGAATATTATAATCAACTAGTAAATTTCTTTCATCTTCATGCTCGTGCCTAGCAAACATCAACCTTTGATGATTTGGAGGAATTCCTTGTCTTGAATTTTAGCCTTGGCATTATTGAAAATCTTTGAGCTATCAACTTCAAAAGTAATGTTCATCCAAGGTAGATTTTCGATATCTACATTCCACCTCTCAAATAGAGAACCAATTAGATTTAATTATGAGTTTTGAGATCTTCATATTTTTTATTTACTAGCCATTTCATTTATATGGCTACACTAATTCCTATAAAGATCGAATACCTTGCCCATCTTGCCTTTCATTGTAAAGATTTGTTAATACGTGGGCACACAAATTTTCACTTGCACTTTTGTCGTTTATAAGTTTACACTAATTCGTGTGAAGTTAGAAGACCTTGCCCTTCATTGTAAAGATTTGTTAATACGTGGGTGCCCACATTTTCACTTGCATTTTTATCATTTATATGGCTACACTAATTCCTATCAAGATCGAAGACCTTTCCATTCACTGTAAAAATCCGTTTCCATTTTTAGAAGCGTAATTCCTGTCAAAATGGAAGACCTTGACCTTCATTGTAAAGATTTGTTAATACCTAAGCACATACATTTTCAATTGCACTTTTATCGTTTATACACTAATTCCCCTTCATTGTAAAAATACATTACCTTTTTAAAAACTTTTTAATTTTTTTTTTACATATTTGTCAAGATGCTTTGCAATTAAAAAAAAATTATTAATACCAATAAATTTCATATAACTATTATATAAAATTAAAAATAAGTAACATAAGTATGTCGGGCAAAGGCTCGAGTAATACCGCCTTTGAACGCCTTGTTTCCAACATCCTAAAAATAAATAAGATATTAAAATGAGAATTGAATCCACAATCCGTAATAATGTGAATGAGTAAAATACCATAAAACCATGAATTATTTACTATAATAATGTGACTAACCAAATGGAATAAGTAAAAAACGGTAAAACCATGAATTGAAACCTTATTGGCCAGATGCGCATTTGGAAGGGAAGGGAAAAAAACGAAAATCATTAATGGAAAGAAAGAACCACCGAAAAAAAAGAAAAGCAAGCTGCACCAAAAAGCATTAACTCTCAACTTGAGGAGAGAGTAGGGACTTTATAAAACTAATCTTAGACGCAGTAAAACTCTTGTAGCGTTTGAAGGGCACTGGGGAATCCCTACATATAATATATTGTCTTTTCATTTTTCGATCATCTTCCTCCTCCTCTGTCCCTATCACATCTAGCTACGCTTGTGTGCGTTTGGCTGTCTGTGTGGTTTGACTTCGAGTCTGTCCGTGTCTAGGTGTAGGTCGACCTCGTGTTTGGGTCAATCACGATTGTGTGGGATAGAGGAGGCTGATGCTGATGCTGGTAAGAAAATGGCATGGTGGGGTGGTAAGAAAGAAATAGGTGGTTGACGTTGCTGCTGTTCAAAGCCTATCTCACTAATTCCAATTAATTCCAATTACTTGGCTGAAGAAATGAAATCGAATCCCAATTCGAGGTATGTAGAGATGGCCCTTGGCCTTGTATCGGTATGTTTCTTTTGATTAGTTTAAGGCTCTCTTTCTTTCAAAAATTTCTATTGAATTTAAGGCTTTGTTTTATTTAATTTTTTATTCAATCCATTTATTATTACATTTAATTTTTCCTTCATACTTTTAATCGGTCTTGTGGAGGTTTGCGGTTACACCAAAATTCACAGGTGTCTGTAAACGTTACAAATTAAGATTCTAGGGTGAAAATTAAAACCCAGAGGTGTTGGTAAAGGTTACAAACAAATCAGTAACTAAGATCTCAGGATGGAAATTATGGATTCCATGAGGTGCCGCGATTCTTCCAACACCTCCCCTCAAAAGCAACTAGGGAATCTAACCTCTATCCAGGATCTCATACCATGTAGAGGTTTGTAGTTACACCAAAACCTGTAGGTGTTGGTAAAAGTTACAAATCAGTAACTGAGATCCCTAAAGTGGAAATTCGGGATTCCATAGCGCTGCATTAATTCTTCCAACAAATATTTGACTCTAGGTTCATCAATTTATCCTATTCCGTGCAAATTCAAGAATCACTACCCATAGCTGTGTATTTGGGTTTAATCTACTGCGTATTAGCTTATTTTACTTTGTGGTTCTATCCCGTATAACCTCTTCTTTATTAGTTTATCCATGCTTTTTTTGGACATAACTTGGTTTCTGCGTATTATGTTCTTTGTTTGATAAACCTGTGGGTTGGTTTCTGTGTATTGTGTTCTTTGTTCGATAAACCCGTGGGTTGTTTTCCTTTTGAGTATAACTCATATTGTATATTGTGTTGTGTATTGGTTAGGATTTAACATTTTGTGTATTGGGTCGTGTGCATCAGCCATGCATGGATTTAAGGTTCTGTTTTCTCTTATTGTGCCCACATCAGTTATGGATTTAAGGCTCGCTCTGTTTCTTTCTCAATAATTTGTTATACCCTTGTGCCCACATCAGTCATGGTTTTAAGGCTCGCTCTGTTTCCTTTTCAATAATTTGTTATACCCTTGTGCCGTGGGCCTGAGCCACCGTATTAAGTCTCTATTTTCTCTGCAAGAATTTTACCCTTGATGGCTTTGCTTCCTCGTCAATAGTTTTATTCTATCATACCGTTTTTAATACGTTTAATTTTTTCATTCATTGCTTCAATCAAGGCATATCTCTGGATTCAGCTTAACGTGTGGCTTCTTTCGCTGTATTGTGCACCATGTGTTATTTTAACCTGAGGTTTTTTATATATAACCTACTTTGTATTCCGTTATGTTCCATGTGATACTGTAATCCATGGTTTTTAACACTTATATATTTTTATCTGTAACCAATTAAAACCCTTAAAAACCTACCTCATTAAAACTTCGTTCGGTTACAGTTACCCTTTTTATTATACTGTATACAGCGATTGATATCGCGTTGAAATTGAATTAATTTTGTTTGAGTTTTTAAATATCGAATGCGATTTAGTGTTTTAACCAAATTTTTAAGAAAATAATTGATAATTCAAATTATTTAATTAATTTTTCCAAGTTTTTTTAATTGGTTATTCAGATTGAGGTCTTATTGCAGATTTGTTCTTTTGTGATTTTGTTTGTTGATTTTATCCAAATTCTGCAATAGCATGCATTACTTTTACTTAAAGTTTAATTCTCTTGAATTTTCGATTGCACTTAGTTAATTTTACTCAAAGTTTCACTAGCCTATGGTGCCCCAAAGTTTAGTTCTCTTGGATTTTTTATTACACTTAGTTATTTTACTCAAAGTTTCGGTAGCCTATGGGCAGGAGAAAATACAAGTGCCTCCAAAAATACATCTGCCACACCCCAGGAGCTCCCAAAAATACACCTGCCACCCTCCAAAAAATGCACATTCCACACCACCTGCCACCATATCCATCCATGGAAACTCGCCAGATTCAGAGCTCCACATTCTTCTCCAAGTGACCATGGAATGACGATCATCTACCTTCACATCAGACACTCAATCTCGAGGTCTTCTGCCCATTTTTTTTTAATTTTGGCCTCCCCCTCTAGTCCAAGCATTTGGTCACCATGATTCATGGTGACCAAATGCTCGGACTGGAGGGGGAGTCCAAAATTCAGAAAAAACCGGCATAAGACCTGGAGATTGAGTGTCTAATGTGAAGGTAGACAATCATGATTTTTGTGACAACTGCCACACATCTATTGTAAGTTTCTATAGAAGCTGTGATGATTGTGAGTATGATCTTTATCTTTCTTGCTACCATGAGCTTGGTGAAGGGCGTCTACCAACAATTCTTTACTTTTCAAGGAGTACACCCATCCTAAATTTGGGATTCTAAATCTTGCCACAAAGCTTCCAAAGCACTCCTTGAACCCTAATTTGGGTCCCAAAACTTACATAGCCTATGGCACCAAGGAAGAGCATATTAGCATATTAGAAGAGGGGATTCAATCATTAAGCTACACTTGGATGTGATGCTGTGAATATTATAACGCATACAACCAAAGTCAAATTCACAGATTCCAAACAAAAGAAATAGATAAATTGAGAGAAAAATACAGAATAAGTGATGGGCTGCAAGATTGAAAACAAAGACTGTGAATTTGGAGGTGCTCTTTGGGATGTTTTTCGGAGAGAGGATATACCCAAGTTACAATATTATTTGGTGAAACACAAGGGGGAATTCACGCACCTTGAAAATAAGCATCTTACACAAGTTACTAATCCAATTCATGATAAGATTATTTCCCTAATGAGTATCATAAGGGGAAACTGAAAGAAGAATATCGGGTAGAGGCATGGACATTCAAACAAATCTTTACAAGGCAATCTTTATTCTAGATCGGTGTCCTCATCAAGTTCAGAACCTAAAGTCATCTATTAAAGTTGCCATGGATTTGTATCGCCTGAAAATTTGGAGCAATGTATTCAGTTGACTGAAGAGTTCTGCTTACTGCGCAAGAATCAGAGGGTGAAACCAGACAAGTTAGCGGTGAAGAGGATGATTCTCCATGCAATCATGTAGGCTCATAAGAGCTCGACAGTTTAACCTCAGCCATGGAGGACGAAAAGAAGGGAAATTGTCTAGCATTGTAGAGAATGTGAACACAATTATTGTTATGTTTCTCATCCTACCAGGGTGATTTTTCATGTTTTCCCTAAAAAAATTGCCACGAAAAGCATGATAAGTCTATTCTATCTTGTGATTTATTTTATTTTCAAAATGATATTTTCTAAATAGAGGTGTGAGGAATGCACGTCATTTTTGAAAATATTTTTTCTTTATCAAATTTATTCTTGAATAGAAGTGTGAGGGAATGCACCTCAGTTTTTAAATGTTTACTCATAATAAGTTGGAAAAAGAGCGTGATAAGTCTATTCTATCTTGTGATTTATTTTATTTTCAAAATGATATTTGCTAAATAGAGGTGTGAGGAATGCACGTCATTTTTGAAAATATTTTTTCTTTATCAAATTTATTCTTGAATAGAAGTGTGAGGGAATGCACCTCAGTTTTTAAATGTTTACTCATAATAAGATGGAAAAATAGATGTTCGTTCTATTTTTAAATGATTTATCTTAGAGTGAAAAAGATATTGCAGAGACTTACTTTTTATTTGAACTTGTTTTCTATTATTTGGTATGCTATATGAATGTGTTCTAATATCAACTTTAGCGAGTATGAATGTGTTATGAATGTGTTTTGATATCAACTTAATTGTAACTTAATTGTAGCGAGTTCATTCTCGCATAAAGATTCTTAGTTCCAAGGTACACTGTATAAATATTCTGTGATAGTCTCTTGCAAACAATGAAGAAATTCTACTACATAAGTCATGGTTAGCAACTGCTTATGTTTATTTTTTCTAAGTTGGAAATTATTTTAAAATCCATTAGAACTATTTTATTCATCATCAATGAATCCATTAGAACTATTTTATTCATTATCAATTAACTATTATTGCAGAATCAATAGTATAATCAATTATTGCAGAATCAATGGCATAATCTAATGAGCTTCTTCTGATCGCAGAACTAACAATATAGCTTATCATCAACTAAGTATCATTGTAGGAACAATGGCAGAAGCTATGAGTTTCTTCATTCTCCTGTAACGTGAACAATGGCAGAAGCTATGGCAAAAGCTATGAGTTTCTTTTGATGCCATTCTCCTGTAACAGGCCTCTGCAAACAATGTAGAATACTACCATATGACTCCAGATTTTTCATTGCTTATTATGTTTATTTTCTGTACTTTGGAAAGTTTTTTTAAATTTTTTAAGATAGGGTTAGAATCAGTTTGAACTATGTTAACAATACACACTATTATTTCAAGCACTATGGCAGAAAACTCACTATTATTGCAAGAAAACTCACTATTATTTCAAGTAATATGGCAGACTATTATTATTACTAACCAGGAATGTTGTATACAGATTTTCTTTGGTAAAGGATAGATATTCTTTGGCGCGCTATTATTGCAGGCGCTAGGGCATAAAACTAACTACTATTGCAGTCATAATGGCAGATTATTATTACTACTACCAAAGAATGTTGTGTATAGATTTTCTTTGGGAAAGGCCAAATTTATTTGATAAGTGGGTTTTTTTAAACCACGTCGTCACTAATACCATTTCGATGTCTGTATCAGCTTTACTAATGAATTGAAGATACTATTATCATTTAGATTTTTCTGATCAACAAGACCTACGTTGTTTGCCGAATTCCTTATCAGCGGCACACGCAGAAATTGGGGCGCGGTATCATTGAACATAAGATTTCAAGCCACTGGTGGTTAATCTATCATGTTGCTGATATAAAAAACAGTAGTTTTAAATGTGGACATAATCCTTTTTTATTTCTCTGGGATTCTGTTTAAATCAAGCCTTGTGCAGCTAGTCATAGTTATCTTCTATATATACACGCATTGGAAACATGAATCTATCCTCTGGCTATGAATCCGAATCAGCAGAAAGGTGCGACACAGATTTCTACCAAAGGTGCTTCAAAAGAGTTTACATCATAGTTACCATCGTTACCAAGTTCAACCGTAATGGAAAAAAATTCGCAAATTCGCCGATTCGGTTCGATATCGTGAATAATTCCCCATTCAAATTTGGTACGGTCTCCACTGACAGGCTTGGTCTATTCGTCCACTTTCTCGCAGCCCGGTGTACATTTCATTCTGTGCACATATTATATAAGATATACCTGAGTATATAAGGCGGTGATGGAAAGTTTCAATGACATGTTATTTACATCATTAACAACAATATGATGAAGAATCCACTAAAGAATGGCATGGCATGGCAGGAAATAAATAGCCCGGAACTCATAGGGACGAATAGGAAGTTTGTATCAAACAAATATTTTCCCTAATCTTTTTTAAGTGGTTTTGGGTAAACGAATAGAGGTATTCAATATATTCAATATTTTTATAAGCTTTTTTTTAGTGGTTTTGGGTGAATAAAGGTATTCAATATTGACTTAAGAAACCAGGGAGCTATATTTATACGGCAAGTATGGGGAATGCAATGCATCCTTGTTAAATTTTCAAATTAATATATAATATACGTTTTCAAATTAATAATACATACAGCTCTGTGAGCTGCTCTTTCTTATCACTTGTTTATACCAATTTTAAATTAATAATAATAATACAAATCAGCTGGGTCAATGGGGAATTCTCTGTTTTATATATATATCCCTTTCGCTTCCATCCTCGGGAATTAGTTGAATTAGTTACATTACATTACAGCTTTCGCATTTGCCTTGGCCTTCTTCGGGGATTCAACGCCCTATCAAGTCCGGTCCCGTGAAGTCCAGTATTAGCGAGGCCCGGTAACGTTGGTACATTGTGTTTTAATGTGCTGCTTTAACCCATGGTTTTTAAGCCTTAAAATTTTTACCCGTAACTAAATAAAAAAGACTCTACCGTGAAACAATTTTAACCTGGAATTTAATGGCTCAACCTCAACCTCAACTAACTTCCTTACCCTTCCTTCTCACCGGTTTATTAAATTTTCAAATTAATAATGAATACATTTTCAAAATATTCATACAGCTCTCTTATCATTGGTTTGTTTTAAAAATTAATAATAATCAACCTCAGCTCAGCTCTTTCGAGTCAATTGAGAATTCTCTGTTATGCAGCCCTCTTTAGCTTCGCTTCAATCCTCCTGTATCATTTCGAACCTTCTTTGAGGATTCAACGCCCCATCAAGTCTGGATCCGGTCTTAGGTAGTCAGTTATGGCCCTCTACCATTCGTACTGGTTTTTTTTCCAGAGATAGTTAAACATATAAAATGAAATGAAATACTTTTTATTTTACTTTTCATTGAGTGGAAAAACCTATCCCACTTTTTAAAAATCAAATTTAATTATATATTTAATTACCATATATATAATCATGATTCATAAAATCTATTTTTATTTAAATTGTGTTTATTATTTTTTGGATTATGAAAAAATTAAAATAAAACTTTTATCTTATATTATGTTAATAATACCATTTTATGTGCATTATTTTTCTTTTAGGGCAGACTTTGTTTTTAGGAATAGCTTATATCTTTAGAAAAAGAGTGAAGGAAGGTAAATCCGTATTTGTTTTCATTATTTTAAATAGGTGATAGAAAAGATCATTATTTTTACATAAAAAGAAATAGATAATTTTCGTTATATCTTATTAAAAATATACATTTCCGAAGGTAAATTCGTATTTGTTTTCATTTTTTAAATATATAATGTAAAATATTATTATTTTTATTTTTAAAAGAAATTGATAGTTTTCATTATATTTTATTAAAAATATACTATTTTTCTCTAATACGTGTGTCGGATTGCATGCAGATTAATTTATAGGAAAGACATCACTTCTAACTTTGCTAGGGTTTAGGGTTTAGGGTTTATGTTTTTGTTTTTAGGATTTAGGGTTTTGTGTTTATGTTTTAGGGTTTATAACACTTTAGTAAATTCTTTTAATAAACACTTAAATCAAAGTTACAAAATTCTTCCTAAATTGTTATAAAATTCATAGGGTTTATGGCTTAGGATTTAGGGCTTGGGGTTTAGGTTTTGTGGTTTAGGTTTTAGGGTGTATGGTTTAATATTTACAACAATTTAGTAAATTCCCTTAATAAACACTTAACTAAAAGTTACAAAATGCTTTTAAGAATGTTATAAAATGCCTATGGTTTAGTGTTTAGTTTACAAGGTTTATTGTTTAGGGTTTAGGGTTTTGGGTTTACGGTTTAATGTTTATGGTTCAAGTTCAGGGTTTATAACACTTTAGTAAATTAATTTAATAAACACTTAAATAAAAGTTACAAAATGCTTGCTAAAACGTTATAAAATGCCTAGAGTTTAGGGTTTACGGTTATAACACTTTATTAAATGCTTTTGATAAACACGTTAAAAAGTTACAAAAATGTATTTTAAAACGCTATAAAATTCCTAGTGTTTAGGGATAGGGTTTATGGTTGAGGGTTTGGGATTTATAACACTTTCAGAAATTCTTTTAATAAGAACATAAAAAAAAAGTTACAAAATGCTTGTTAAAATGTTATAAAATGCTTAGGCTTTAGGGTTTAGGATTTAAAATTCTATAAAATGCACATGGTTTAGTGTTTAGGGTTTATAACAATTTAGTAAATGCTTTTAATAAACACTTTAAAAAAGTAAGAAAACTCTTGTGAAAATGTTATAAATTACTCAGGGTTTAGAGTTTAGGGTTTAGGGTTTATAAAACTTTAGTAAATCCTTTTAGTAGACACTCAGAAAAAAGTTACAAAACACTTGCTAAAAAATTATAAAATTCTTAGGGCTTAGGTTTGAGGTGAACTTTAGTAAATTATTTTAATAAACACTTTAAAAAAAGTCACAAAACTCTTGTGAAAATTTTATCAAATTCTTAGGGTGTATGTGTAGGGTTTACAAAACGCTTATTAAAATGTTATAAAATGTTCACGTTTTAAAATGTTACAAAAAACTTGCTAAATTCTAATAAAATGCTTAGGATTTAGGGTTTATAACAATTTAGTAAATTCTTTAAATAAACACTTCAAAAGAAAATTTACGAACACTTCTTAAAATGTTATAAAATACTTAGGATTTAGGGTTTGGGGTTTAAAATTTTATAAAGTTCTTATGGTTTAGGGTTTAGTTTGGGGGTGTGGGTATTAGGGTTTATGGTTTATGGTTTTGAGGGTTTAGGGTTTTTTATTGTTTATGGTTTTTTTAGGGTTTTTAGGGTTTAGTTTTTTTTAGGGTTTAGGGTTTGGGGATTAAGGTTAGGGGTTTATGGATTAGGGGTTTAGGGTTTATAGAACTTTTGTAAATGGTTTTAGTAAACACTTACATAAAATTCACAAAACACTTTTTAAAATGTTATAAAATCCTTATGTTTTAGGGTTTGGGGTTTAGGTCTCAGTGTTTAGGTTTTGCGGTTTAGGGTTTAGAGTTTATAAGACCTTAGTAAATGCTTTCAAGCTTTAGGCTTTAACGTTTAGGGTTTATGAGACCCTAGTAAATGATTTTAGGGTTTATCCTTAAGGCTTTAAGCATTAGGATATAGGGTTTGGGGTTTGGGGTGTAGGTTTTATAACACTTTGGTAAATTCTTTTAATAAACACTTAATTAAAAGTTATAGAAAACATTCTGAAATATTGTAAAATTCTTAGTGTTTAGCATTTATCATTTGGTGTTTACAGTTTGGGATTTAGGGTTTCAGGTTTTAGCTTTTAGCGTTTATGGTTAATGATTTATAACACTAAAGTTACAAAATGCTTTTTAAAATATTAAAAAAAAATAGCATTAGGGTTTAGGGTTTAGGATTTATAACAGTGGTAAATTATTTTAATAAACACTTAAATAAATGTCTAAAATGCTTTTCAATATGTCCTAAAATTATTAGGGTTTAGGTTTTAGTGTTTGAGGGTTTAGGGTTTAGGGTTTTAGATTTATGGTTTAAGTTTTACAACATAAAAGTTACACTTAAATTAAAGTTGCATAACACTCTTTAAAATGTTATAAATTAATTAGGGTTTAGGTTTCATGGTTTAGGTTTTAGGGATTAGGGTTTAAAGTTTATAAGACTTTAGTAAATTCTTTTAATAAACACATAAAATAAGTTACAAAACACTTTTTAAAATTTTATGAAATAGCTAGGGATTAGGTTTTAGGATTTGGGGTTTAGGATTTAGGGTTTAAGGTTTATTACACTTTAGTAAATTGTTTTAATAAACACTTAAAAAAAAGTTACAAAACGCTTTTTGAAATGCTATGAAAGGCTTAGGGTTTAGTGTTTATCGGTTTATGATTTATAGTTTAGGTTTTAGCTTTCATGGTTTACGGTTTATAACAACATAGTAAATTATTTTGATAAAAACTTATGTAAAAGTTACCAAAGTCTTTTCATAATGCTATAAAATTCTTAGTGCTTAGGGTTTATAACACTTCAGTAAATTCTTATAATAAAAAGTTAAAATACACTTGTTAAAATGTTATAAATTACTTAGGGTTTAGGGTTAAGAGTATAGGGTTTATAAGAATTTAGTGAATCCTCTTAACAAACACTTAAACAAAAGTTAGAAATTTTTTTAGGATGTTATAAAATGCTTAGAGTGTAGG
>APFE030567199.1:7795-26376 GCA_000404065.3 Pinus taeda | reverse complement strand
AAAAAAACAAAGACAAAACAAAACAAACAAACAAAAAAGGAAAAAAGAAAGAAGAAAAGAGAAACCTAATTTCTATTGAATAATTGCAGGTTGTAGGAAAGACATTGCAGGTTAGGAGGATCGCACAAGACAAGGACAGAGGTCAGCACTAGGCTGCCAGCATCCCTCACCATCCATTCCTCCATGACCACTACCCTTTCCTAAGATTTGGTCTCATTCGGACTAGGATTTCACATTCTATACGAAGTTATGTGTCTTCTACAGGAAGTCTTGTGTCTTCTACACGAAGTTCCTGTAGAATCTGCAAACAAGCCAGAATTGAACTCCGAAGAGGACCCGAATGTTGGGAACTTGTCCATAAGGCTTGTAAACATCCCTATTTCCATCCATCTCCACATGTCACCTTTTTCCATCTCTGTACACCTCCATTGCAGTCATATTTTTTTTGTTCCTGCACAATCACACATAGAAATCCTGTTTTTTTCATATTGCCAGCAAAAACTCCTTAATGACCAATCAAGCAGCAGTTTTACTCACCATACCTATTACCCTCCATTTAGATTCCTCATCCACTGAGACCCTCATCAGTAGTATAACCCTGCTCATTCTAGCTTGCATTCCAGGAGGAGAAGCAGCCATAGGACATCCTACAGGAATCCTATAGAAGTTGATCCCACTGAAAGACATACTCTAGAGCAAGGATAGAAAAATATGGTAGAAGAGACATGCATGAAGCTCTTCTTGAATGTAGGAACATCAACAGCAGCAGAGGCCAAGTATTCAATATGCATGTAGCAAGAACAAATGAAGGAATGGGGTTCCAGAACCTAAAATATGCATAACACGGTTGCAACCACGCAGGTAAGTGCCTAAACTCATTCTTCAATTACATAAATCATATTTTAAAAGCTGCATGACTATGGGAATGGTTCGGATTGGGTGAAATCGGTGGCTAGTCAACTCGCCATCTTCGGCTAGTTACATATCCTCGTGAGATCCAAACGAGCCCCATTACATTCAAAATTGTTGATTAGATGTGTAGCCTGAATGTGTGGAGTGTCCATTCAGAGAGAAATCGTCAGGACTGGTAGTGGTGGTGGTGGTAACGGGAGAGTGGAGGTGAGGGCAGTCAGAAACACGCAGAACATTATGGTTATGACGTCGGATCAACGGTCCGGTCTGGCCACCTCACCCCTGCACCACGAAGCACGCCACAGTTAAAAGATGCTCAGTCGAGACATGCACCACCCTCTGTTCATTCTGCACTCATGAAATTCTCTATTGGAGTACGTATCCACCACTTCCAAAAATAGTTATTTAGTTGTCCTGCACCAGTTTTTCAGCCTATTTTCAAAAATCTCCCACTTATCGGGCTCTAGCGAAAGCGTAATTCCAATCTATAGGGACCAGGAGCCTTCTACAGGAAGGGTTCTACAAGAAAGTCAAAGAACCGCTCGGCAGGAGGGAACACATAGTTTTTGTTGAATTTCAAGCTCGAGAACTTCTATGTGCATAATTTGTTGGTGTAAGGTGGTGAATTGAACAACATCAGTTTGAAAAATAAAATTCTACCTGTGAATTCAACAAACCGTGAAACATTGCCTGCATATTTCATTGTATTTTCCTAAGTTCTTTTTCTGCACTCCGAAATGTCCTCATCATTTTTAAAATTCTCTTGTAAAGAAGATATATGTTGGAATAGAGGCCACCCTATGTGCATGAAAAATTGAATTTACATATCTATCTATGTGTTGAGAAGAGAATTTGTGCCCTTATGCTCTGTTCCGCAAAAATAACATTCTCCTTTCAAGAAACCGACAGTCGAATTCTGGGTGACAAAAACAAGGGAATTATTGCTATCTGGTATTGTGAGGAACACAAGAGAAACTCCTCCCTGGGTTCAAAAGACACCAAATTCTACTATCCTGTGTTTCAGTGATTGACTGTTGTTTTCCTGAGCTTTTTCTTTTCTGATGAATACATAAGAAGAACACTCAACACCATGCCAAAGGGGATTCATAAGGAAAGAGCCCTCAGACTCCAGCAAGCTGTACGAGCACCCTGAGGTGGTAGACCTTTTCACCTGAGCAAATTGGATATCCTTCTTTGACAAAATTCAAGGTCATGATGAAGAGATAACCAAAGAGTTTTTGATATCCCTGAGACCACATTCAAGGACACATGCCACAATTAGTTTTAGGGGTTTGACCCTAGAACTCACCCCTGAGCTCATCAGTAGAGTTATTGGTCTACCATTAGGGCTTCCTTGGAGCAAGGAAGAGAGATCATTAGGCCAGATTGCTAAGAAAACATTCTTTCTACCTGAGGAGCATCCTATAGAGGAAAAAGATGGAGTTATAAGGACAAGTCTGCCCCCTCTCTGGAGTGAAGTTAGTTATCAAATTATGAAGTACATCACATGTGAAGGGAGGTTTAGCATCATCTATGGATACCATTTTAGGTTGTTAAGTGAATTAAGGCATGGGATTGGCTTGCCTTCAGCCAAGAAACTAAGCATCCCATATTTCCTTCTCCAATCCATAATTGAATGTGGTACAAAGCTAAATGAAGGGATCCCAAACCAGTTGGCCCACCACGGGCTTATCACACTATTGATGGAAGATGCTTTACACGCCTACACAATCCCCATATCTTGGGAAATCTTCAGAAACATGTCCAGAAATGATAACATTAGGACTTTGGCTGAAAACATCACTCCATCCAGCAGTGAAGAGGGGGAGCAAACTGAGGAAATGGAGAAAAACAATGATAAGGGCACACAGGGCATCCAAGCAGAAGGTGGAACAGAGGAAGCATAGGAAGAATAGAAAAAAATTAGCCAGATTTCTGAGCCTAAAGCAGAGGGAGAAATAACAGCAAAGACAACAAGGGAAAAGAGGATACAAAGAAGAAAGGAAAAGGCCGAACAGGCCCAAATGATGGCTGCCACAGCTAAGGCAGGCACCCAGAAAGAAAAGGAAAAGGTGCAACTTGACATATCAGTCACATAGGCAGAAATAGTGGACACAGAGATTTCTACAGGAAGTGAAGAAAAAGACCAATAGGAAGAGAAATCCCCAGAAACATTGGCAAGGGAGGCAGCAGTTGTGCTTGTTGCATTAAGCACACCTACAAAACAAAAGGGAAAGAGAAAGAGGCAAACCTCCATGTACTTCAAATCCAGGAGGAGCACATGGATCAAAATGGGAAAACCCTAGCCACAATCAAAAGAACCAATTGTCATTGAGGACACAACCACTAAACCAAAATAAGAGTCTCCTTCAAACATATCCATCACCTATGAAAGAGGAAGCCCAAAAACCTCCACTTTGAGGGATAGAATTAGGATGATGGACCCAAAAACAGCGCTATAGGAAGCTGAAATGACTCTACAAGAAACTCTGGTGAAGTTAACAGAAACTGAGGAATTGGAGGAGAAGGCAGCCAAACAACCATAGGGGGGAGAAAAGACTGAAGAAAAACTGGAGCCAAGCCCTCATCCTAGCTTGGGTTCATATTACAACCTGTTAGAAGGTGGGAAGATTATCCCACAGAAGTTTGTTGTCCCCCTCTTCTTTGCATTGGAACAAGAGAGGGTTAGGACTCACACTTGGATGAGGATTGCCAAATCCAAGGGTGTTGCAGACATAGGCCACCTAGAAGAACAACTAAAGGAATCAAGGAAAGAGTTGGCCATGGTAAGACACATGGAAAGTAGTCAGTGAGCCAAATTATAGGAAGAGAATGAGCTACTAAGGAAGTAGTTGCAGTTGTAGGAAAGTCATAAGGAAGATAGGTCATCCATTGGGGGAGAGCATCAGCAGCAAGAAAGACCTCCAGTAGACAGGGAGATAACTGAGGAACAACAGAGAGAAGAAAAGCTACCAACTGATATTGAGATGCTAACAAAACCGCTATAGGAAAAGGAGTCACAAGCAGTAGAAGAAATACAAGCTTTGAAACAACAAGTGCAAGAGAAAGAAGCCCAAATGGCCTACATGGCTAGCTGGGCAATAGAAGCCTTACAATGCAGACAACCTGCAAAGTCATATGCATTATATCTTAAGGATCAATGGTTGCAATTTCAAATTAACACACTAGCCCAAAGGGGAACCATTCCATTCCATTCCTACAATCAATTCATGTATTTGTGTGACAGTAGCTTAGTGGAAGACAAGGCCAAGTTAGCAAAATTCTATTTGCACGACTTGACACTTCCAAACATGAACCTATAGGACCCTAATGCAGCATTGGGAGATGTGCAAATAATGGCCATGGCCTCTTGGTTAAACCATGAGGAAAAGAGGGCAGCATAAATTCGGGAAGTTATGGACAGGGAACTGAGTAAGCCACTCATGATCAAAGTAGAACCAGAAGATCCCTCAGCTTTAGTGTATCCCATCATCACCTGGCCAACAACCCTCGAGTTCTCCCAAACTACATTAAAAGACAAGCTTAGGCCATCACGCACTTTGAGGACATGGAGAGATTGTTGGGTGATAATTGCATACATGCTTGCACCAGGAGATGGAACACCTTGTCCCACAATTTGAAAATAAGGGAGTACCACTCCCCAACTAGGATACGGGAGGTTTTGGCCAAAGTACCTCTCTACAAACAATCAATGAAAAATCTAAAGGACAACTAGATTGGCCTAAAGTTTAGTCCTCCATTGCTTTTGGGACTACTGGAAGGGGTCAAAGAAGAAGAAGAACACAGGAAATCGGAGGAGGTAGAGAGAAAAGCAGGGTTTCATGACCAAAAAGAGGACATCACCTCATAATCTTGGGATGTTAGAGAGGCAGTCAAAGCAATTAAAGATGATGAGCTGGATTAGTTGCTCAGAGGATGAGCAACACATTCAGCAGGGGGTGATGAGGAGCCCCAAAAATGGGTAACTCATTGGGCTCATTTTGCCTATTATTATCGATTAATCCACCATTCTTCATAGTTCTATGCATTTTTTTGAATATATTTATGTTAATTGAATGAATGAGAATAGTCACTTGACCACAAAGTCTAATACATGTTTATTGCAGATTTTTGGACATCTTTTGGACTAAGGTCAAGCATTTATGAGCCAGTTGACAGCCAAATATAAAGGAACAAGGTTGAGGATTCGTAGGAAGGGTGTCTTTAGCACTAAATGATCCCTTCCTCGAGTTCTCCACCATCAACTTAGAGTTCAACAGCCCGCCAAAGATGATTTCAAGGGGCAATCGAGCAGATTTTGTGAAGTGGCTGATTAACTGCAGTCTTGAGCATCCAAGCTCCTAAAGTTAAGGAGGGCTATTGGGAGTCCTCATAGTGCATAAGTAGGAAGGCTTCAAGCCTTAGTAGTTTATCCATTGAATAGTTGTTTTTCGCACTTGAGTGCAGCTCTACCTTTCAGCTCAACTTCAAGCTTTTGTTGTAACAGTTTTGTGACATGATTATTTTTTGAGTAATCGAGATAAATTTCACCTTGTACCAGCTCTGAGCTTTCTTAGGAGGATTTATCTCTTGGGTTTGGGACCAACCCAAGTTCGAGTACCTCCTTTGTGTACTTTTATGTGTTTTTGATGCATTCATAGAATAATTTCTTCTATTTAGATTAAAATCTTGCTTTGTCACTTAGGTCGTTTTTTACGATTGAAATAACTTTTCATGCATCAGGTTGATTTGATAGTTTGGTAAAGGAAAAAACCTACAAAAAGGCCATCAAGAAATCCTTGATCTCATCTCTCCCTCCTTGGGACCATGAGCTGAGACCAAGGCATGCTTACTGCCACAAAAACACTATTTTTGCCTCTTCATGCAATTGCTAGTGTTAGATTTTTAGTTAGGAAAGTTGATACCAGTTGTACTTGCATGTTTAGAATCTATTATTGCTTAGTTTCCATAGTTATCTTGCATGATTTTCTGCCAATAAACTTTTGTTCATCATGTTTCTGGTTTTTAGGTCGAATTATGTCAAAATAGCTAGATCTTTGGTTTTCCTAGTCTTTGTTTGATCAGTTTTGGAAAATAGTGTGCAGAACACCTGTGATACCTCCCTGCCTACCCTTCATCCATAATAAAACCTAATACAACCCCTAATACAATATTCCTTCCCTTCATTTTCCACATTTTCCCACTTTGCCCTAATTTCTACATTCTTGTGCAACATTACTTCCTCCATCCTTGAACAAATCCAATCACCTTAATCACTCCTTAACTTCATTCACCAGGTTCTAGACCCCTTCACATCCTTATCCAACCTACATTTCCACTTTGCCACCGTCTTTCTACCATCAACCCTCCAAAATCCTCTTTCGGATCTTCCTGTAGAACATCTTGTAGAACACCCTATAGAACCCCTGCAGACTTCCTGTAGAAGTTCACGTGAGCGGTTTTTCAAGATCTAATCACTGTGAAACTCTCTAGAAGGGTGTTAGGGACCCCTTAGGCCCTCTTCTCACCTTCCCAACCTCCTGCAAGTGCCCACTCCATTTCCTTTGGCCAATCAAACCTTTGCACAGTCAAAAATAGTTAAAGCACATGCATAATAATTCTGCGAAATTACTCAAAAATGCAAAAAGATGATTTTTCCATATTTCTCTTCAGAATTATCTTAGTCACATGCATTTTACCTTTCCAAGAGTCAATGGCATCCATTTCCACTGCTTTCATCTCTTTTCTTGCACCAGTAGGGCTAGTCGGTAAAACTAGGGTTTGCTAGGGTTGCGTTTCTTTTCAGCTTTCAACTTCTTTCTGCAAGTATACTAGCCTCCTTTGAGTTATCTTTCATCCATCACAGTTAAAAGATTCTTCTAAAGATCTCATAGAAGTTTTCTTAAGCTCCTAGCGGACTTGTGCCAGCTGATCAAGTGACAACCTACGACAAGAGCTAGTACTTGTGCATATAGCACTGTTGCTTCCAAGTTTGTTACGAACAACCGGGTTGACAAAAGTGAAGAAGGGAGTCCCAGGAGTTGCAACATCATTGCTTAAATACTGGATCCCACCACTCTAGTTGTTCTATAATAGGTGGTGGAATTTATTTGACAGCACTCCCTTGATCCAATTGTGCCAAAAATTCCTTCAAATATTCTTCCTCTCAACTTGAAATAGGCAACTCCTCAAATCCCCTGATTGCTACTTCTTCTCTTGGAGGAGTTTCTGTTTGTGAAATTGATTTCCCTCCATATCTTGTATGATATCTTACCCTAGCAGCAGCTCATGACGATGCTCAAGGCTCAGCCCTTGAGATGATATCTTGGATGTAAGTTTTTCAGCACAAATCAACCCCATTTCTTTTCGGGGGTCTCCCTTTTCCTCTTTTATTGGTGTCTCTGTTCATACAATTAGGAAATAAAATGGAAACATTCAAAAAAATTGAAATCTCAAGGCCTGGAGGAGGATAAGAACTCCTTTCTCCAAGATGAGCATTACGGGATTTTTGAGGTCTAAAATGGGCCTCCTAAGAAAAATTTAAAACCAAAATAAACTTTATAAGAACCAATAGGATTCAAGATGATGATGTGAACCATGGGGGATGATTTCACCATTTTTGGAGTAAAAAGGTAAAAATAATATAAAATAATAAAATAATAAAACTACCTTTTCAACTCGTATTTTCAACTTATCTCCCTAAGGTTTTACTCAAATTTCGAGTGGGATTGTTCGTTGGATGAAAAATTTAATTCCTTATCCAAGGAGTACCCATGTTGCATACTTTTGATGGACTTTGTTACACAAAAAATGAGAAATACATGAAAAACGTGATATTGCAATCACATTTTTTTCATGTATTTCTCATTTTTTGTGTAGTAGGGTCCATCAAAAGTATGCAACATGGGTACTCCTTGGATGAGGAATCAAATTTTCATCCAACGAATGTTTATGCTTGAAGTTTTAGTAAATCAATAGGGAGATGTTGAAAATATGAGTAGAGAAAATATTTTTTTCTTTTTTCCCTCTAAAATTTGATGATGTATTCTAATCTTAGTTTATTATTTCCACTATTATTTTATAATTTCCTTAGGGGGCCCATTTTAGACCTCAAAAATCCCCTAATGGGAGTGACCCCTATAAGAAAACAAAAGAATGAAAATAAGCAAATCATAGAAATCAAGCTCAGGACCTGAAACATGGTTAAAAATAAAACTTCCCTTCCATGGACAAGAGAACAATACTCATGAAAACAAAACAAAACAATCTAAAGCTCTAGACCTGGATCAGGGTGATAAAAAAAACTTCCTTCCCTAGGATGAGAGAACCGCCCTACAAAAACAAGAAATGAAAAGAACAAAAAACCAAACGATCTAATACTCAAGACCTGAAGCAAGGTGTAAGCTTCCTTTCCCAGGATGAGAGATCAATCCTACAGTGAATGTTGGCTGTACTTTTGCACCTTTGATAGCCTCCCCGATAATAGCACCCAAATTTTGGTGTCCAAGTATGAATCATGCAATTCACCGAAATCACATTCAATTTTCAACCCAAGGCTCCACAAGTTATTTCAAGACTATTGTGCACTGTATGTGCAAGCCATATTTTCCCTACCCAGTAGTGAACATTAACTATAAATTCATCAGTTTGTAACCGCAAGAAATGTTGTAACGATAATAAGAGTAACAACGGGTAATAAATGTAATAGGAATTATGAGTAACAACAATAAGGACTCACAACAACACACTGATAAACTATAGAAATTCTCATTCTAGATCACTAGATAATGCAATATACTAAAGAAAAATACTTGATCTACTTCTACAAACAAACTTGTGGAAGCTTAATCGATTTTGAGCAAGATCAAATAGAACACATATAACTGATGAAGAAGAAATAAATCATACATGAACACAGAAGAATACTTTGGGGAAAGCCTCAGCTAAAAACCCCGATCTTTGTATTATCATACAAGTGGAAATGTCTCAGGATTACACAAAGCTTTAGCACACAAGCTTTCCAACTCTTAGTATAATCCCTCATTGCTGGTCATAAACAGAATTGGAAACACATATGCCTTCCTTCTGCCCTCCAAGCCTCCTATTTCCTTGCGCAGTTTCTCTTGGGTCCTCAAGCTACCACTTGTGTGTAATTACCTCACACACTGCTCACTAACCTCTAAAATAACTGCACAATCTTTAAGGAAATAATTCCTTCTACATGCAAGATATATCCTCATGGGAATATTCCTGCAACTAATAGTACATTGTCCCATCCTTTGATCTCAACTAGGTTTTTGTCTGAATTGACATGCATGAGTTATTTATGAGAGAATATTCAGTTATCTGAAGTACACTAGTTGCATGCATTGACAAACTGAACTCACAATCAGTTCCACAAACTGTTGGAACTAATCTAACTGGACTTAACTTAGTTAACTGAGCTAACAAATTACAACTCAAAGTACAACTCATTCTGGTATCCTTAATTAAGGAATAACTTCCTCAATCAAAGGGATAATTGTTGCATGTCTTCACATAGACTTCATGTTTGATTTTCTCCAACTAATTAACTTTAGATGAATTAATTAATTATTTTACAAACAGATACTCAGATCAAATTCGAATTTTAATTCTCCATTTTAATTTAAGGACTAATTAAAATTGGAATGCATCCTCAAATGCTATCTATAGTAATGATATTTTTAGCATTTCTTGTTGTTATTTTCAACTGTCCCTCTCAACAAGAAAGGGATTATCTATCACCCTAATCCTATCTCTGTGGAACTCGAATTTGCATTTTGACAATTCCTTAGTCAAATTGTCTGCATCCTACTCCTCGGTCAAAACATACTGCAACAACATCATCCTCTTCACCACACAGTTTCGAAGATGATGATGCTGGATATCGATGTGCTTGAACCTGTCATGAAATACTAGATTCTCAAAGAGTTTGATACAACTTTGATTATCACAATAGATCACAGTTGGATCCATCCTCTGGTCAAACAACCCAACTAGAATTTTCCACATCCAAATGGCCACACATGCTACCTAGCTTGCAGCCATATATTCAACCTCTACTAAGTTAAGTGCAACTAACCTCTGTTTCCTACTGTACCAAGAAACTATAGCTGAACCAAGTGTTATCACTCAAGAAAAATTGTTCGCATCAGTTCGATTGTTTGTCAAAGGGTTTGTGTCAATTTTGGGACTAGTCTTTTCATCTGGTTTTAGAGTCTAAACAGTTTGAATAGGAGTCTTGTTAAGAGTATTGTTGGTATGTCTAAAAGGGTCAATTCTCTGCTTTAGTATGTCGAAGCTCATTGCAAAGATCACAGTGCATAAACCTATTTAAGTGATTTCGTAGCGCAAAACCCATATTTCGAACTGGCTACGCTACAAAATCGACAGAATACAACGTCTCAAGAAAATCAACTATGCCACCTGGTTTATCTTATTGAGAATGCCATTATGAATTTACCACCTGGCCAGGAATAGATGGTTTGGCTAATCGACTTCAATGGGTGGTCATTGTCCAATTCTGTGCCCATTAAGGCAGCTCACAAAACTGCAAATATTTTACAAAAGCACTATCTAGAGCATTTGGCTGTTGCCTTTCTGTATAACTCTCCAAGAATTTTTGAAACTTTTTGGAAGATTGTCAAGTACTTTCTTGATCCAAAGGCATTCCAAAAGGTAAAATTTGTTTACCTAAAGAAAAGGGAAAGTACCTAGTTGCTCAGGGAAGACACTGCTTGCAAAAACTCTAGCTAGGTTTGTGAATGTGCCCTTTGTTATAGCAAATGCAACAACTTTAACACAGGCAACATATGTAGGGGAGGATGTGCAGTCTATTTTGTATAAATTACTCATGTTTGCTGATTTCAATGTTAAAGATGTTCAGCAGGCATTGCTTAAAATGCTAGAAGGAACAGTTGTACATGTTCCAAAAAAGGGAGCTCGCAAACATCCTCGTGGTGATCATATTCAGATCGATACAAAAGATATTCCCTTTATATGTGGTGGGGCTTTCGTGGATCTAAAGAAAATGATTTCTGAGAGACAACAAGATTCTTCTATTGGCTTTGGAACGCCTGTACGAGCTAATATGAGGGCTGGTGGCCTGACAAATGCTGCAGTGACATCATCCTTACTAGAGTCGGTTGAGAGTAGTGATCTTATTGCATATGGTTTAATACTAGAGTTCATTGGATGATTTCTTGTGATTGTTAGCCTCTCAGTGTTGAATGAAGACCAACTTGTTTAGGTGCTCATGGAGCCTAAAAATGCACTAGGAAAGAAATACAAGAAAATGTTTGAGATGAACAATGTGAAGTTACATTTCACTGAGGATGCCCTTAGGCAGATCGCACAGAAGGAAATGGTCAAGAGTACTGGAGCCTGTGGTTTGCATTCTATCCTCGAGAACATTTTGACAGATGCCATGTTTGAGATTCCGGATGAAAAAACAGGGCTGAATTTATTTGCCTATGTTAGATAGAAATGCTTACTTGTGCTCGTATTGGTGTTGTTCATTCAGTTGTATTTGCTGGATTTTCAGCAGAGCCCCTTGCTCAACGAATTGTAGATTGCAAACCTAAAGCACTTCTAACTTGTAATGTTGTCCACCAGGGTGATAAAGTTATTAATCTGAAGGAAATAGTAGACTCTGCACTGGTGGAATCATCTAAAAATGGAGTTTCTATAGGTGTCTGTTTGACATATGCAAATGCGTTAGCAATAAATAAAGAAAACACACCAAGGAAGAAAGGAAGAGACATCTGGTGGCAGGATACAATTCCAAAATACATGACTGAATGTGAAGTTGATTGGCTTGATGCAGAAGATCCATTGTTCCTTTTATATACAAGGGGTAGTACAGGGAAACCAAAAAACTACATCAGGCTTGCGTGCCTTAGCTCATCTTGTGAACTTGATAATTTTGGATCTGAAGATGTGCTCAGGGATTCATGGTGGATTGGTGCATCAAAAAGGGCTTACAAACTTGAAGGAGCTGCAAATTTCTTGAAGTCTTGTTGCTTTGACATATCTCAACATAAAGTCATGCTGTAGATAATGCATTACACTGTGGTTTGACGAATACATAGCAGTTTCGTAGTGCGCTACGAAACTGCTGAAAATAATGCCCAACGCACAACAATTTCATAGCTTGCTACAAAACTGCTGAAGCTACACAGTCTAATATCAGTCAACAGATTTTTGAAGTATAAGTAGAAATTTTGAAAAGGAAGTGTCTTCAAGGGATCATATCAAGCTATCAAATTTTAACAATGCCAAGACAGGTGGAAGAAACATATATTCAAATTCTACTCTAAACTTTTGATCATAAAGTGAGTACATTTACTACAATCCAAGATATGTCAGACAGTTTGGAAAAAGTTTTTGCCTTTACACATAAAAGAGGTTGAAAGCACATCGAGGATGTGGCAATCTGATACATATATCATATAATCAAAGATGAAAGGCATGGTTCTTTGGATTCGAACATTTTTGAGGCATACATAAGGCCGATAAACAGGGGCAGTTCCTATGTTTCAGGAGAAATGGAAAAGATGTGACATTGAAGACTAGTATGGAGTTATAAAACATCCACTACAGCCAAACCAGAAAGAGACCAAATGTCAAAGAATGAGGATGATTGTAATTAAAGCTATTATTAGTATAATATGGAGTTGGACTCCTATTTGATTTAGATTTCTAGAAAGTCTAGTTGCAGTTTATTACATTTAATAGGCAGTTAAAAGTTGAATAGGTGTCATTAGAAATAGAATTCGAGTTCCCCTCATGCTAGAGGAGGAATCTCAGCTAAGTAGAAGAGATTTATATATAGGAGAAAGAGAAATGTAATTGGGGTTGGAAATTTATGTGAAAAAGCTCTGATATTTGGCCTTTGTAAAGACTCTGTTTTTCTGGTAATATAGTAGTGGCTTATGCTTCTCAAGAATCATATAGACTTCAATGTATGAGTTTCTTTTGTTGTCTTTTCATGATTATCTACAGTTTTATGAGTATTTTATTACTTAAAAATCACTTGCAGTGTTTTAATTTCCTTCATATACTCGTTGGCTGTCTTCTTTGTGTTTGGTGTGATCTACCTATATTGAAATCTGAATGCCTTGACTTTTATGCAAAGCCAATCCTACTATTAATACTAGATCACATATGACTCCATAAGCCCAATGGATACTTGTTAATTTTGTTTCCACCATTTTCATTTCTATTTTTTTCACAAAGAGTTAGCCATCTTGATCATAATCAAAATCCTTTAATCCCTTGAGAGAGCCCTCTCAGGCTAAGGAGGCTAAGCCTTAGCTAAAAGATTGGTTTGAAACAGTTACTTGAAATCTTCCTGGTCTGTAGCCTTCTAGGGCCTGATTTTGAGATAACATTTTGGTGCGTTTGCTGGGAGTCTAAAGATTAATCATTCCCGAAATCAAGATACTGAACTTTTGAAGGTAGCAGGAGCTCAAAAGAATTTTCAAGGCTGCAATCTACCTTAGCGAATCCATTGTTGAAGAATTCAAAATTCATAGATTCATGGTGATTCCACTAGAGTTATGAAGGACCCAGATGCTACCATTCTTATTTCAAGGTATGCATGCATAAATTTTTTAGGAATTCATGGTTTCCCAAATCATTTTCCCAAGGATGCATATTTTCTAAGGAATGCTCCAAAATTCAATGGAGAAGATTTGAGTTTAACTTTGAAGCATATATAAGATTTCTGTGATTTTACCAAGCTTCTTAGAGTTAAACATGAGGATGTTTGCATTATGTTGTTCTATGATTCATTTCAAGGGAAATGTAAACAGTGGATTGAAAGCTTTCCTGCCAAATCTATTAAGTCATTTGAACACTTTTGGGTTATGTTTTTGGAGGAATGGACAGATAGATCAGAGGTGGTGGACAACTCTCCTTCAATTCAAGGTTTCAAACAATGGAATAATGATCATATTAATGAAGAAATAGATCAAAATTTTTCTTTGTCCTTATCTTCTTATCTAAAATCATCTCAGTGTAAGACAGAAGATAAGATGAAATTTTTGGTTGAAATTGCTAAGGACATTGAGAAAGACATTGAAGGTTTACAAGATCAAATTCAATCATATAGTCTTCATGGTCATGATCATTCTCTTCAAAAGGTTTCTATATTAGAACACAAGGAGAGGGTGTTGCTTCCTTTCTCTTTCGTGATTGAAAAAAAAATACATTGTTATTGAAGATGAATTGGCACAACCAGAAAGTTACGAGAACCATCAAGCTGATCATGTATTCTGGGATCCTATAGCTGAATACATGGAAGAGTTTTACTCTCCAGCGCTTTAGTTTTTTTTATGAAGATCAGAGGCAATTTCAGTGGCAGTGGTCATCACAATATCATAGTGGCTCTGAACTCTGATGCAGTCAAAAAGCTCAAATATCAGATAAGACAAATGATTGGCTACATTGGAAATTTTACATTGATTGAGCTGAAAGAAGTTTGAAATTGATAGGGTAGGTAGGTAGGAAAATGCAAATAAGCTCAAGGTTGACTAAGCAAGATTTAGTAGATGTAGATTTCTTTCTCGTACAATGATCATCAAGCTTGAGCCCGAGGTGAAGGCCCAAGAATCTTGAAGAGAATGCTTGTCAAGCAAATTTCCATTTGTCATAAAAAGATAAAGCACTAGACCTGCGAGTTCTTAGTGTACTACATGAGCACTCTATCCCAAATGGAGCCACTATTATCACTCAAGAAAAATTTCCAAATTGTTCGCATCAGTTTGATTGTTTGTCAAAGGGTTGGTGTCAATTTTGGGTCTAGTCTTTTCATCTGGTTTTAGAGTCTAAACAGTTTGAATACGAGTCTTGTTAAGAGTATTGTTGGTATGTCTAAAAGGGTCAATTATATGCTTTAGTATGTCAAAGCTCATTGCAAAGATCATAGTGCATAAACTTGTTTAAGTGATTTCGTAGCACAAAACCCAGATTTTTAACTGTCTGCGCTACGAAATCGACAGAATACAATGTCTCAAGAAAATCAATTGTGCCACCTGGTTTATCTTATTGAGAATGCCATTATGAATTTACCACCTGGCCATGAATAAATGGTTTGGCTAATCAACTTCAATGGGTGGTCATTGTCCAATTCTGTTCCCATTAAGACAGCTCGCGAAGCTGCAAATATCTTACAAAAGCACTATCCAGAGCACTTGGTTGTTGCCTTTTTGTATAACTCTCCAAGAATTTTTGAAACTTTTTGGAAGATTGTCAAGTACTTTCTTGATCCAAAGACATTCCAAAAGGTAGGTAGGAAAATTCAAATAAGCTCAAGGTTGACTGAGCAAGTTTTAGTAGATGTAGATTTCTTTCTCCTACAGTGATCATCAAGCTTAAGCCCGAGGTGAAGGCCCAAGAAGCTTGAAGAGAATGCTTGTCAAGCAAATTTCCATTTGTCATAAAAAGATAAAGCACTGGACCTGCGAGTTCTTAGTGTACTACAGGAGCACACTATCCCAAGTGGAGCCACTATTATCACTCAAGAAAAATTTCCAAATTGTTCGCATCAGTTCGATTGTTTGTCAAAGGGTTGGTGTCAATTTTGGGTGTAGTCTTTTCATCTGGTTTTAGAGTCTAAACATTTTGAATAGGAGTCTTGTTAAGAGTATTGTTGGTATGTCTAAAAGGGTCAATTATATGCTTTAGTATGTCGAAGCTCATTGCAAAGATCACAGTGCATAAACCTGTTTAAGTGATTTCATAGCGCAAAACCCAGATTTTGAACTGGCTGCGCTACGAAATAGATAGAATACAATGTCTCAAGAAAACCAACTGTGCCACCTAGTTTATCTTATTGATAATGCCATTATGAATTTACCACATGGCCAGGAATAGATGTTTTGGCTAATCGACTTCAATGGGTGGTAATTGTCCAATTATGTGCCCATTAAGACAAATCGCGAAACTGCAAATATTTTACAAAAGCATTATCCAAAGCATTTGGCTGTTGCCTTTCTGTATAACACTCCAAGAATTTTTGAAACTTTTTGGAAGATTTTCAAGTACTTTCTTGATCCAAAGACATTCCAAAAGGTAAAATTTGTTTACCTAAAGAGAAGGGAAAGTACCTAGTGGCTCAGGGAAGACACTGCTTGCAAAAACTCTGGCTAGGTTTGTGAATGTGCCCTTTGTTATCGCGAATGCAAAAACTTTAACATAGGCAACATATGTAGGGGAGGATGTGCACTCTATTTTGTATAAATTACTCATGGTTGTTGATTTCAATGTTAAAGTTGTTCAGTAGGCATTACTTAAAATGCTAGAAGGAACAGTTGTACATGTTCCAGAAAAGGGAGCTCGCAAACATCCTTGTGGTGATCATATTCAGATCGATACAAAGGATATTCCCTTTATATGTGGTAGGGCTTTCGTGGATCTAGAGAAAACAATTTCTGAGAGACGGAAAGATTCTTCTATTGGCTTTGGAATGCCTGTACAAGGTAATATGAGGTCTGGTGGCCTGACAAATGCTGCAGTGACATCATCCTTGCTAGAGTCGGTTGAGAGTAGTGATCTTATTGCATATGGTTTAATACCAAAGTTCATTGGACGATTTCTTGTGCTTGTTAGCCTCTCAGCATTGAATGAAGACCAACTTGTTCAGGTGCTCATGGAGCCTAAAAATGCACTAGGAAAGCAATACAAGAAAATGTTTGAGATGAACAATGTGAAGTTACATTTCACTGAGGATGCCCTTAGGTAGATCGCACAGAAGGAAATGGTCAAGAGTACTGGAGCCTGTGGTTTGCGTTCTATACTCAAGAACATTTTGACAGATGCCATGTTTGAGATTCCGGATGCAAAAACAGGGTTGAATTTATTTACCTATGTTAGCAGAACTACTGATAGAAATGCTTGCTTGTGCTCGTATTGGTGTTGTACATTCGGTTGTATTTGCTGGATTTTCAGCAGAGTCCCTTGCTCAACGAATTGTAGACTGCAAACCTAAAGCACTGCTAAGTTGTAATGTTGTCCACCGGGGTGCTAAAGTTATTAATCTGAAAGAAATAGTAGACTCTGCACTGGTGGAATCATCTAAAAATGGAGTTTCTATAGGTGTCTATTTGACATATGCAAATGAGTTTGCATTAAATAAAGAAAACACACCAGGGAAGAAAGGAAGAGACATCTGGTGGCAGGATACAATTCCAAAATACATGACCGAATGTGAAGTTGATTGGCTTGATGTAGAAGATCCACTGTTCCTTTTATATAGAAGGGGTAGTACAGGGAAACCAAAAAACTGCATCAAGCTTATGTGCCTTAGCTCGTCTTGTGAACTTGACAATTCTGGATCTGAAGATGTGCTAACGGATTCATGGTGGATTGGTGCATCCAAAAGGGCTTACAAACTTGAAGGAGCTGCAAATTTCTCGAAGACTTGCTCCTTTGACATATCTCATAATAAAGTCATGCTGTAGATAATGCATTAGACTATGGTTTGATGAATACACAGCAGTTTTGTAGCGCGCTATGAAACTGCTAAAAATAATGCCCAGCGCACAATAATTTCGTAGTGCCCTACGAAATTGCTGAAGCTACACAGTCTAATATCAGTCAACAGATTTTTTAAGTATAAGCAGAAATTTTGAAAAAGGTAGTGTCTTCAAGGGATCATCTCAAGCTATCAACTTTTAACAAGGCCAAGTCAAGGGGAAGAAACATGTATTCAAATTCAACTCTAAACATTTTATCATAAAGTGAGTACATTTACTACAATCCAAGATATGTCAAACAGTTTGGAATTTTTTTTTGCCTTTACACATAAAAGAGGTTGACAACACATCAAGGACATGGAAATATGATACATATATCGGATAATAAAAGATGAAAGGCATGGTTCTTTGGATTCGAACATTTTTGAGGCAAACATAAGGCCGATAAATAGGGGAAGTTCCTATGTTTCAGGAGAAATGGAAAAGATGTGACATTGAAGACTAGTATGTAGTTATAAAACATCCACTACAGCCAAACCAAAAAGGGACCACATGTCAAAGAATGAGGATGATTGTAATTAAAGCTATTATTAGCATAATATGGAGTTGGACTCCTATTTGATTTAGATTTCTAGAAAGTCTAGTTGCATTTTATTACATTTAATAGGCAGTTAAATTTTGAATAGGTGTCATTAGAAGTAGAATTCGAGTTCCCCTCATGCTGGAGGAGGAATCTCAGCTAAGTAGAAGAGCTCTATATATAGGAGAAAGAGCAATGTAATTGGGGTTCGAAATTTATGTGAAAAAGCTCTAATATTTGGCCTATGTAAAGACTCTGTTTTTCTGGTAATACAATACTAGCTTATGCTTCTCAAGAATCATATAGACTTCAATGTATGAGTTTCTTTTGTTGTCTTTTCATGATTATCTGCAGTTTTATGAGTATTTGATTACTTATAAATCACTTGCAGTGTTCTAATTTCCTTCATATACTCGTTGACTGTCTTCTTTGTGTTTGGTGTGCTCTACCTATATTGAAATCTGAATGCCTTGACTTATGCAAAGCCAATCCTACTGTTAATACTAGATCACATATGACTCCATAAGCCCAATGGATACCTGTTAATTTTGTTTCCACCATTTTCATTTCTATTTGTTTCACAAAGAGTT
>APFE030567192.1:39229-73140 GCA_000404065.3 Pinus taeda | reverse complement strand
TTTATATATAATATCAAATTAATCTGCAATTATCCTAATTTAACCTTTTTTCTATAATATTAATACATATAACCCCTCGTATTTTATTTAGGACATATATATATTAATATAAATTAGTTAACTAATTATTTTTATAAGTATTTATTATATATATTATTATTTTACACATATAATCTTAATAATTAACTTATATATAATGCATTATTATTTTAATAAATT
Source organism: Pinus taeda (assembly GCA_000404065.3). Classification (NCBI taxonomy): domain Eukaryota; kingdom Viridiplantae; phylum Streptophyta; class Pinopsida; order Pinales; family Pinaceae; genus Pinus; species Pinus taeda. Next base: position 72,921 of record APFE030567192.1, on the reverse strand, counting down.
AATAAATTAATTTTTAATTGACCTAATTTAACCTTCTATAAAATTAATTATAAATTAATTATAAATACGATAAATTCAATTAGGGTAACAATAATATCAAATAGGGCTTTTAAGAAGATTAGGTTCAATAATTAAAGTATTAGAATATACATATATATTTAGGTTAGATTTAATCAATTAATTAAATAAATATTAACATATATATATGTACATATTTTTACGTATAACAGGGTAATAGTTGATATTAAATAAATGAATTATTTTTACCAGATTAACCTAGCTTTGAATATAATAATATTTTAATATTAAATTAATTAGAGGAAGTTTGACTGGGGTTCTTGAATGATAAAGTAGCCGTTAGAGGGTTTTAGCCGTTGGAGTCTCTGCTTAGACTATTTAAAACACTGAGCTAGATCTGTATTTTCAACTTGTCCTGACGATGAACCACATTGGTTGGTTCGAAACGCGTTGGTAGAAATCTTTCTTATGTGATTTACGCTGAAGCTCTCCTTATAACTATGACAAATCACAGAAGTCTCAATTCTATGATCTCCTCTTTGTCTGGCTCCTCTTCTGTCTTCACTAATTATTTCATGATGCTTCTTCCCATGACTATGTGGTTCTTCAAATCTCGCAGACCTAAAGTTTCTCTTTCTAATAGAATATTATTATGACTTAGAGTATCCCATACCGATTTTGACTCCTCAAGGCCTTTGACTTCTCAGGATCTGACATAAGTTCCTTGACCCTTCAACAAAATTTTCAATTAGAACCTTCTTGGTCTTTATTTACTCAAGATTGATTCTCAAAGAGAGAACCTTTGCTTCAAGATTTTGACAATTCTCTTGCCATTATTGAATCATGTATTGAAGAACTTCTTCCTTTCATTTGGCCTCTTCTAGCTCTATTTTTAGAGTCAAAATACCATATTTTCTTATATGTGATATTGTCTCCCTTTTAACATGACTACCTCCAGTTTCAATAGATTGTTCTCATTTTCCAGTCTCTCACAGTTCCATGGACTTTATTTTATTAAAATGACTACACTGTCCTTACTCTTGATAGCTTCTTCAAGATTTTCTTTTTGATAGGTATACTCCTGATTATTTGAGTTATACATACCTTTCTCTGCAAGCTATAATTGTTCCTTGAGTTGCTTATTCTTCTTCCTAACCTTTTTTTAATTCATCGAGCGCACTGATAAGTTCCCCTTTAGGGTCTAATATTCGTTCTTATTCTTCCTTTTCAGAATCCATAATACCTTTTTCTTGGAGTATGTTTCAATGGCCATAAGAAGTTACTTACTTGACTGATTCTCATATAAGTCTTCACAGTCTAACTTTGATGTTGAGTTGTCTTCTTTGGAGTAGAACCCATTCTTCTTCTAGGGCTTTTTATTTGGATGCATTTGAGACTTGTTTCCAAATTTTAGATCCCCTTCCCTTTTAGCCTTCTCTTTATAAGGGAAATTGGAAGACAAATGTCCAAATTTACCATAGTGAAAACATTTAAAGGGAAACTTCTGTTTATGTTTTCTTGATCCACGCTTTACTTTTTTGGCTATTTGTGTCAGCTCCTGATGAGATTCACATCTGGAGAAATATGTCATTCTTTGTGCCCCTTTCCCTTTCTGGATACATTGAAAGTTGGTTCCTTTGGTTCATACTTTTATATTCCTACTCTCATTTCATAAGTTGTAAGAGTACCATGCAGTTGATCCATCTTGAGATCCTTTAAATAGGGCATTTCTTCAATAGTTGATATTTTGGCATTAAATCTCATGGGTAGACATCTCAATATTTTCTGAACAATGATCTCTTCCTTGAATTCTTCAGCAAGTCCTCCAATCATATTAATGACTTCATCAACTCTGAAGAATCATTATGCTACGATTTCATTCTCATTCATCTCTAACCTTTTGAACCTCCTTTTGAAAGTCTGAAGTTTCGCTTGCTTGACTTTGTCATCTCCTTCATGACACTGGTTAAGATATTCCCACATTTCATAAGAAGACTTACAATGCATAACTTTTACAAGTTTTGATTGACTAAGACCAAAAAGAATGGCATGGCTGGCTTTACCATTCCTCATATATAATTTTTTTCCATCTGTATCGGTGGGGGGAATATTAGGGACATGTAATTTAATAGTACTGAAGTCCAAACATCTACTCTGAGGGATATAAGATATGCTTCCATTCTCACTTCCCAAAAATCGTAGTTGGACCCATCAAAGACTAGTACTCTACTTGAGTAAACTTCCTTACTCTCTTGCCTGGACATAATTCCTTATAGATCTACATTCCAATTTTTAAACTATTGTTGAAGAAAAATTAACTCTAATACCAATTGTTGAAATAAGGAATTGCTAAGAAGGAGGGGTGAATCAGTAATTCAAGAAACTTATTTTTCTTATCTTACTAATATGCATATAGTCCCTTCTTATGTTATTTCACATATGAGAGAATTCAATCATGAAACAATGAATCAATAATATATCAGACACACATATTCAAAGAAAAATCTCATGAGCAACCCACATTTGACACGGTATTTTCACGCGGAAACCCAAAAGGAAAAAAGCACAAATTTTTTGTTGGTTTTATGATGTAAATTAAGCACCGACTTAATTACATCTGTTTCTTTGTGAGCACCCACTCACAGGAGGAACTGACCCCCTTTGTGTAGAAAGCACCAACTTTCTAAGAGGCACAAACCTCTTCAGAATGAAGGCACCAACATTCCCTTACCAGTTTTCTACTATTTCATACAAATTTCAAATGAAAACAAGGGCATACAATTTTACAAGTAAAATACTACTAAATGGTTGTCTATAGATTCAACTCCTACACTTTGGATTCAATGTTATCTTACAATGGGTATCCTCTTGCTACTCACAATAATAATTTCTCTACACTATGCCTTCACTGTCAGTGGCTCTTCATAAATTTGGCACCAGCACTACCCTCACCATACTCCACACTGCACATTTACTAATTTAGCTACACACATAGGCCAAGTTGAATTAGGTGCTCACCTATGATCTTCAAACACTCCTAAAAACATTCACACATCTTCTTAATTCCCCACTCATCTCAATGGAAGTTCGGTGTTTTGTTCCTCTGTTGCACTAAGATCGATGTATCCACTATCACTGTCAATGCAACCCAAGCATGTACCCCTGGCATGGCACTTCATTCTTCTATTGCTTCATGGTTTCTTCAGTTATATCGTTGCATTAATTCATAAGAATGGGATTTGACCACTTCTTTGCCTCACTGCATGACTCTCCATGTTGTGTATTTAGTTTTAGTCCCCTTACGCATTTCATAAAGACTCCCCATGCTTATTTATGGCTCATAGTGATTTAGTTGTACCTCTGTATGTTGTCTCTATTCTTCATTTACATCTACAAAGAGTGCACAATAGGTCTTCGTCCACCAACATTACTTATTTACATTCAAAACTACAGTTACCAACTCATACTCCTTTAATGGCTCCATGTACCGTTATATCAGCTTTCTTCCATTGCAGTGCTGTGTAGTGGTGCAACATTAAGAGATTTCCGATTGCCAACCTCTGATTATGTCTAGCCCCTTTTGTATTAGCTCCTTGCTAGAATTCCATCATACGACTAGGTGCCATGACCTCATGCTTAGCCTTAAGGTGCTAAGCCCTTTAACTGTGTGTTAGCGGCCTTCTCTCCTTTGTAAAAGCTCTGAACCCTCAATACCATGACCAAGTGCTTAAACACTCATGACCATGTGTTTAACACATCAAAGCCCACTCATCAGCATTTTCCATATGTTACCAAGTGCAAAACAACTCCAACCTCTGATTTCCAACTTATGATAAGACGATGCACTGTAATGTGGCAGTTTCTGAGCAGTGACACGTGTCACTCAGATATGGCCCATTAGGCCACCCAATGTGGTTGAAACTATCAACCACATGTCCCTCCATACCACCTTGTCATGATGATGTCAACTACGACTTGTCCCTTATCAAAACCAATTAGATGCTGCCATGAGTCCTCATCCAAACCGATCTCCTAGTACCATGTGTCCTGATTAGAACACACCAGATTTTTCCACATATCCTTTTAGAGGAGAGATAGAGTAGGATCACCTACCCTAGTTTTTCAATGAATTCCTTTGTTAATTCCTTTTTGGCCTCCTCGGTGGTTTTTAATGCAATCAGTGTTTTACTATATCATAGCTGTATGAAGTGTCACCCTTGGAAATTTCTGATATTTGATCCCCGATTTTCCTACAACGAAGTTCTAATCTCTGAAATTGTGATACGCAATGCAACATGTCTCCCCGATCTCCAATTGTCGATACATCGATATAGCTTGATCGCTGACCTCTGATTCTGGTATTCTTCCTTGCATAAATATTTTGATCCAAATTTAAACAATAATGCAAAAAATTACAGACATAACCATATACACAAATATGCAGCGAAAATAATACTTCATTTCATTAATGGAAAATATTGAAATATGCTTACAACTAGAAATGGAAATAAACTAGCTAGGGCGATGGTAGCTTGTCTCTGAGAAGAGATGTGGTAGCTACATGCCTCTGAAATGTCTTACAATGAGGCTTGAAGGCCTATTTATTGTTGAGAAATAATGGAAAACCCTTCGCATCCCAAAACCTAACCCTAGAAGATGAAATGCCAAATTGTGGGCCCCGTTCGGGTAAATTGGTACATCAATTTCCCGGGGTCATAACTTTGGCATACGATCTTCGTTTGATGTGTACAATAGCTCGTTAGAAATATCTATCCGAGAACTACAACTTTGGTGAGGGCAACATCAATCCATGGAGCCATATTGCCCCCAAATTTCCAAGAAAACGTTGTTTAGGGCCTCAAAACGGCTCCAGAAGTTCAGGACTGGAAAAACTACTAAAAGTAGTAAATTCTGCTACAATTAATGAAACTGAAAAACTGAAAGAGATAGTTGTGGGGGTCCAAATGGGATAGGTGGGTGGCCACCAACATCCACCTGGATCGTTTGTCCCCCCTTAGGAAGCAACTTTCCCCATTGCATTGAGTTTCTCCATCTGCTAAACTTGTTCCCAGGTGAGCTATTTTGCAATCTCTGATGTGTCCAGTAATGGTGGGAAGCATGGTCGAAAATTGTCCACATTGAACACTCAGTGCAAGAAAAGAAATGGAGGAATGTTGTGCTCCAAAGAATTGTTTCCCATAGCGTTGGTAATGTTGTAAGGACCATGTTGGAGTGGTCGAAGCTTCTAATGGGGTCTTGTAAGGCGTTTTTCTGTAGATGCAACTGGACTTTGTTACCTACTTGAAGGTTTTGTGGTACCCCTGTGGGTGAGGAGAAGTTATTCCTGTGTTCTATCATGACTGTATCCCTTTGCTGCTACTGTATCCCTTCTGGTATCCCTTATAATAAATCATCCAAAGAAATAATAACAGTGGGAGGCTTTGACTCATACACAGTGTGTCACCTCCACAAGTATGGTTGGCCTAATAGTACATCACAAACATCCATAGGTGTAACATCATATAATACCTTATCTGTGAAGGGCTTGATGTCTTAGGGAAGGCAACACTGGTGGCGAACTTTGAGATCTCCTCCTTCATGAAGCCACCTGATACTGTACGGCTGCAGGTGTGGTGTAGACGGTAGGTCCAACCGCTTCATGACCTCTGCTAAAACGAGGTTTTTTTGGTTGCCACTATCGACAATGAATTATAGAGATGAATCCTTCACCCACATTTGTGAGTGGAAAAGATGCTCCCCCTCCTCTAGGTCTTTGGGTTCATTCTTCTGGATCTTTGGCAGTGGCACTAATGGCGCTGGGCTCTGCATCAATGATCTGCTTCCCTTTGCCATTCCCCTTGTCAGGTTCTAGCTCAAGGTCGAAATATACATCTGATTCAGAAGCCTTCAACTCGGCCACCAGCAACTACTTGGTCTGACACTCACTTGTGTTATGAGTGGGACTTTTGTGGAACTCACACCACTTTCGTATGTCCTTCTTCAGCTTCGTGGTGTTGTTCTTTTCTTGTGGCTTTGAAGGGTTGTCTTGGGTCACCCTGCCTTGGCTTTGTCCTTTGGGCTTCGGATTTGTAGATCCAAAGTCTCGCTTCTTCTGTTTGAACTTTTGCTCGATTTTGACAGCATAATGGTACGTCGTGCCGAGCGAGGAGATGTTCAGGAACTCCATCTCTTCCTGGATGTATCTGTGTAGGCAGTCACGATATTTGAGTACCAGATGTAGGTCAGAATCTTTGATACCCACCTATGTGTGAAGGGTATGAAAAATGTTTGTGAACTCTCGCACATCTTCGTCTCTTCCCTACCAAAGTGTGGTCCACTTTATGTATTTATCCTTGTAGCTTTTGATAAGGTAGTACTGCTCCTTGATGGCATCCTGGAATGAATCCTAGGTAGGTGTGGTTGAAAATAGTGAGCATGTGTTTTCATTCTTCTACTCGCAGTAGGTTTCCCACCAGTCCTTGACGTGGGGGGCTGCTTTGAGAGGAGTGAAAAAAATATTTTCCCGACTCGAAAATTCATGAACAGAAAAATATCCTTCTAGCAGATTTAACCATTTATCTATGGCATCTTCATCTATTTGACCCTCAAAGATGGGGATTTCAAAATTAACTTGTACCTGAAATGGTGTGCCATTCCTAGAGTAGCTGTTGGAAGTCGATGCATCGCCTCTTGGTAGCCTCTGAAGGATCTGCGCAAAGCTATCCATCATCGCATTCCTTTGTCGCTCAAGGGCTTCTTTGAGCAATATTTTGATAGGATCTCCTACTGCCTCGTCTTTCTTTTCATCTGCCATGGGAGATCATCGAGATTTGTGAGGCTAGTCTTGCAAAGGTTCAACTAGTTCAAGCCCTAACTCCTTATATCCCAACCTCGTTCAGGACATGCAAAGAAAAACAAAGAAAATGCAGACTGCTCTGATATCATTGATCCAGATTTCAATAGGAATACAACAAAATATAGATATAACCATATACACAAAGATGCAATGGAAATAATACTTCATTTCATTAATGGATAACACTAAAAATAATTTACAAGAAGAAATGGAAATAAACCATCTAGGGCGATGGTAGCTTATCTCTGAGAAGAGATGTGGCGGCTACATGCCTCTGAACTATCTTACAATGAGGCTTGAAGGCCTATTTATCGTTGATAAACAATTGAAAATCCTTCACATCCTGAAACCTAACCCTAGAAGATGAAATGCCAAATTATGGGCTTTGTTTCGCTAAATTGGTACATCAATTTCCTTGGGTCATAACTTTGGCATATGATCTCTGTTTGATGTGTACAATAGCTCGTTCCAAAGATCTATCCAGGCACTACAACTTTGGGAAGGGAAACATCTGTCCATGGTCCCATGTTGCCCCCAGATTTCCCAAAAAATGTCATTTAGGGCCTCAAAACGGCTCCGAAAGTTCAAAACCCGAAAAACTGCTAAAAATAGTAAATTGTGCTACAACTAAAGAAACTAAAAAAACTAAAAGAGATAGTTTTGGGGGTCGAAATGGGATAGGTGGGTGGCCACCAAAATCCACATGGATCATCTTTATGATCCTGAAATTCAACATGCCATAACTTTTGAACTAAAAATCCTCTTCTAAACTTCTGTATATCACTAGAAATCTCTTCAAGATAACATTCCAATGGAGAGGATCCGATATGGATTTTGAGTCCTTCTACTACAAGGAAAGTGACTTCAAACTTCTCTTCTTGATTTGGAAATGATCTAAGACAAACAATTAAGGTATTACAGACTCATGCGCATGGATGTGCCTATGTTATTTTATGTAATTGACCAATAAGATTGCAAAATACACAGACACTGAAGCAGTTAGAGAAAACATAATAGGAAAACATGTAAACACAACAAGTTTAATAAGGAGTTCACCCAATACTCCTAGGCTATGTCTCTTGGTCCAGCCTTCAGTGGTGGCCTCTTTATATTTTTTCAAAAGTAGAGATTTTACAACAGTGAGCTCAATTTGAGTCTCACACAGCAGAAATGAATTAGCAAGGCTATACTTGGATCCCCCAAGTTTCTAGAGTACACAAACTCTACTTACTAAAACTCAACCTCTATTGGTCACAGTAGTATGAGCCCAATCTGAGACTCATACATGATAGGCATATATAGAGGAGTTCACTTGAGCCTCTCAAGCCTTATCTGGAGTACATAGACGCTTTGACTCTCTCTGGCTCTATCTGGCTCGATGCTTCCTTTGCTTCTGCAGGTCAACTCAACTCCTTCTTTCTACTCTTAGCTTTCTACGTCTAACTAACTCTGTTTCTTTCTCTCTCAGTTAATGGCTTTAAAGCCAATCTGCTTTCTCACTGTTCGTTTCCGCTTCCCGACTTTCTGGTTTCCCTGCCTCTATTCGTTTGAATCCCTCTATTCAGTGTAAACATCACTGTATAATTCCTTACAGGGAGGTGGCCACCTATTCTATAATGGATGAGTGTGTCAGGTTCACTGGAAATGTTTGAACGACCATTTTTTCTGTTAACACCAAGAATTCCTATGAAATATGAATCTCCGCCAACGCATCGTCCATATCGAACTTCAAATCCTTTACAATTCTGCCTATTGACCCCGTCAAATCAAGTCATCCATTAGAACGCGTCTTTACCATTGATCTAGGGCCTTCAGATCCGACGGTCATAGTTCACATTGGGTGGATAAGTAACATGGCATTTACCTGTCCAATGTGAGTCGTTTTCGCTCTCTTCCACCGGACACATGGCACCCCTTGTGTGGCATCGGGCGGGACTTGGTTGAGACCACTTACCACTTGAAGCCCTTCCGATATTCTACCGGTTTTTTTGGGACCCCACTTTTGATGGAATCGACGTGATATCCATTGCATTTTATAACTTTTGAGGTCTGGGCACTCGAGGCTTTTCCTTCTTTAAGGGGTTTGCCCTGTGATATGCAATTAGTGCTCGGGGCTTTTCCTTCTTATTGCTAATCGTATATTAGAAACTACCCCCGTTTCTTAAATTGACCTCTGGTTTTGTTAATTTGTGGCAGCGCACGTTACCATGGGCTGACGATTTGTGCACTAGATAGAGGGTCCTCGTTGCTCCACATTATTCACAAATTGCAACTATTTCAAGGATATCTCGAATAAGCTTGATCTTTATAATAATTTGAAACTTTGGCATGATTTTTAAGAGTTCATGAAAACTTAGAGAGTGATCTAGTATCCAATTCGGATCACGGCCTTCCCACTGAAAAATCTTTTGGACCACCAAAAGTTAGTTTTTAAGAAACAATCAAGTGAGGGTATAAATTCCTCGCCTGCCTAATTTCTATCCATCTTGCACTGCTTGGTTTTGAACCTTTGAGCCTAATCCTAAGGCACTCAACATCAATAGAAGGCAATTAGATCTGCTCTTCGACATCTTCAATCAATGAAGGTTCAAATAGTCTCAAGCTTTCTGCATTAGCTATGGAATTCATGTGCATGTAAGCTGGCAAATCAAAGCGAAAAGTATTTTCACCAATTTTCTCAAGTATCCTGAAAGGTCCATACCTTATTGGCTTCAGCTTCTTACCTTCACCTTGCATTCTGTCTTTTTTGATATACAACCAGACTTGATCACCAACATGGAAAATATGCTTAGTCTGATGCTTTTCATTCCTTGCCTTGTACTTCGCTTGGCTCTTTTCTAGCTGTCCCTGTATTGCCTGGTGAATCCCTTGGATTTGTTCAATGAACTTGGTTGCCTTGTCCACATCATTGTGTCCATCAATCGATATGTCTTTACCAAAGTCAAAATCCAAGGGAGACCTTGGTGTGAAACCAAAACAGGTCTCAAAAGGAGATCACTGTGTAGAAGAATGTTTAGCATGGTTGTAAGTATGTTGCACATAAAACAAATGTTCATCCCAAAGCTTGGGATGCTTGCTGCAATATCCTTTGAGAAATTGGATCACTGTCCTATTGACCACTTCCATTTGGCCATCTATTTGTGGATGAAAGGTTGTGATCTTCTTGAGTCTGGTGTCCATCAATTCCCACAGACTCAACCAAAATTTCCCAACAAATCGAGAATCTCGATCAGATACAATGGAAGTTGGTAATCCAAAATGAACCCATACATGCTGAAAGAACAAATTTTATATTTGTTCAGCTGTAATCTGTTTGTTACAAGCTATTAAAATACATATTTTCTTGAACCTATCCACAATAACATATAAATATCATGACCTTTTCTAGATTTAGGTAGTCCCCCAACAAATTCCATGGAAACACTTTCCCAAGGATGAGAAGGAACTGGTAGTGGGAAGTACAAGCCTAGTTTTCTATTGCTGGCTTGCTTTTAGTACACATGGTACACCCTCTTACATATCTAGAAACTGTTTCATGCATTTTTCGCCAATAACAAAATCTTTGCAGCTGTGCAACTATTTTACTTACCCCAAAGCGACCTGATATTAGAGAAGTGTGTGCTTCTCGAATTATCTTTACTCTTTTGGTTTGATGAATGCATAACTTTCCAAAATGATACAAGAGTTAGTCCTTAACATGATAATCCAATTCTTCTACTTGTTTTCCATGACTTAAAGTTGCATGTACATCTTTGAAATATATATCTTGAGCATATTGTTCAATGTAGCTTTCATGCATTACTGAATTATGCTTAAGTATAGCATATACATTTATGATTGGTTTGGACAACATATCTGCAGCTATATTGTGTATGCCCTTTTTATATCTGATGACAAGATGAAACGAATGTAGAAAACCCATCCACCTATAATATCTTGATTGCTGCAACTTAGTTTGTGAGTGTAAATATTGAAGTTGTTGATGATCAGTATGTATAATTGTCTGTTTTCCCATTAGATAATGTTTCCACTTTTTTACACTGTGTACTAATGCATATAATTCCTTATCATATGTGGGATAATTAACTACTTCAGAATTAAATGTCTCAAAATGATAACATATGGGTTTACCATGCTGCATCAACACTGCTCCCATGGCATAGTCACTGGCATCGGTTTAATCTTGAATGGTCTTTGAAGATTAGGCAATGCTAGTACTAGTGTTGTACTAATCTTTTCTTTTAAGGTGTCGAAGACTTTCTTCTATTTGCCTCCCCACTGAAAACCTGTTAAATCATGTAAGGTATAATCAAGGAAAACTTACCAATGAACTTTCTCCAATATTGTGCTGCTCCTAGGAAGCTTCTATCTTCTATAGCAGATTTCGGTTTAGGCCAGTTTATAATGACAGCAACCTTAGAGGGATCTATCTTCAATTCACCACCCCCTATAATATGACCCAGATAATTCAAAGATGTTTTGCCAAATTCTTATTTTGAGAGCTTAACATAAATATTTTCTCCTTTCAAAACATCTAGAGTCTACTTTACATGCTTCAAGTGTTCTTCTAATGTTTTACTAAATAGAAGAATGTCATCTAAATATACAATGACAAAATCATCAATAAAAGGCCTGAGTGCATCATTTATTACTCTCATGAAAGTAGCAGGAGCATTAGTTAGGCCAAAAGGCATAACCAACCACTCATACAATCCATGCTTTGTCTTGAAAGTAGTCTTCCATGCATCTTTCTCTGCAACTCTGACCTAATGGTAGCCACTATGAAAGTCCAACTTGGAAAAGTAAATAGCTTCTTTCAACTGATCTACTAGATCATCTATGTGAGGAAGGGGATAATGATTTTTTATCGTTATCTTATTCAGTGCTTGGTAATCAATGCACATTCTCCATGAGCTATCTTTCTTTCTCACCAAGACAATTGGAGATCCACATAGTGATGTGCTAGGTCTTGTGAACCCTTTCTCAAGCAGCTCTTGTACCTACTTCTTTATTTCTGCATTCTCTAAAGCGGACAACCTGTACATTCCAATGTTAGCCAATGGAGCATCTTGCTGCAAATTAATATCATGTACTATTTCCTTTCTGGGTAGCAAACCTTTAGGTTCTTGAAATAGCATATCATATTTTGAAACAACTTTTTCTAGATCAGCTTGTTGTTCAGCATTACAGCCCTCAAATACATTGGTTTTATCAGGTTTCTTTTCCTTTACAACCATTAGTAAAAATTGTTTTCATGAATTTACAATTCTTTTCATCTGCCCTGAGTTTATGAAAGTATAATTATCCTTGAGTTTATGAGATCTTACAATACATTCAATTCCATCTTTAACTAGCTTATACTTGTTTTCTTCCCTATAGAAAATATCTTTTCTATTATACAAATAAGGACTTCCTAAAACAATTCCACATATATCCAAGGGAACAATATCTAACTCAACCTCATCTACAAATGCTGACTCAAAAGAAAACCTAAGTTTATGTTGTCTAGTCACTTGTAGCTTTGCTTTATCACATAACTAACCTAATGGATATGGTTTCTTGTGAGGTGTGGTTAGTAACACCAACTTCTTTATAATTGCTTCAGAAATTAAATTTACTTGTGAGCCACTATCAAACAAAGTATCAACCTTTTGATGCTTGGAAAAAACTCTAATATGAAAAAACTCATGTCTTTTCCTCTCATTTTCTTCATTATCAGTGGATTGTGCAGAATTACTAGTAGATGCTTCATAATTTTTACCTTCTATAACTGTGGTTGTGATTGTTGTTTCATCCGCTGAGTATGGCCCCAAATATTTTTGAATAGTTGTAGCAATCTTCTTCTTTTTTCCACCGTACTTCTTGGGTTTCAACTCTAGATGTAGAATCCAACAGTGTTCATCATCATGCCCATCCTTCTTGCAGTGAGTGCATGAAGGTTTCATCTTTTGTATAGCATTTTCCTTCCTCTCTTTCCATTTCTAATTTCTATTTTCCTTGTTCTTGCTTGCAGTGGGTTTTGATGATCCCCCAACTTCTAGGTTCACATCCTTACCTCTAGCCTTTAGATGTGTAAGCTAAACAGATACCTCATCTATGCTAGTGGGATTAAACATGACAATGGTATGCTTTAAATAGCTGTGTAGACCACCTATATACTTCAGCAAAGTTTCAGGTGAGTCTAAAGAAATGCCTAGAATCAAAGCTCTTTTCCTAAATTCTTGGGTGTAACTTTGTACACTTTGCCATTTCAATTGTCGAAGAGTTTTCCAACTCATCATGGCTTGCTGCATATGAGCTAGTGGATAGAACTGTTTTTTAATTGTAGAAACAAATTCACTACAGACAGAAAGAATTTTACCATGCTTCTTCATCTCAGCTTGTGTCCTGCCTTCCCACCATACCAAGGTAGTGCCTCTAAGGCATAGTTTGGCCAGTTGAATCTTACTACCATCTGAATCAATGCTCTACACCCTGCAATACACATCAATCCATCTAATCCAATTATCCAACTTCGCTACATTCATCTCTCCATCATATATTGGCAAATCAAATTTAACATCTAATTTAATCAAATATGTCTTCTTTTTATTTTCAGGGCTATTAAGAGGTGCGGGAAGCTTTTCTTCTTTCTCTTTGCCGTTAGAACGGTCATTGAGAAGAGATTCTACTGCTCCTTTATCTTGTTTTGATTTTGATGAATCTTCATCTCCACCTTTCTTAAATTCTCTATACATTTCATTTATCATAGCTCTCATGGTCATGAAACTATCCATGAACTAGGAGTCTGATTCCAAGGGACTTTCTTCTACCATTTTCCTCTTAGGATAGACTCTTCCAATTTCTGGGTTAGTTTCAACCAATTCTCCTTCTCCTAATTTGAGCTTTGTCCTAGTTAACATTCAACAACAAAATCCATCACAAGATTGTCTAAACTCAACATCCTAGAGCTCTAATACCACTTGATCTGGAATTGATCTAAGACAAACAATTAAGGTATTACAGACTCATGTGCATGGATGTGCCTACATTATTTTATGCAGCGGATTGATAAGACTGTTAAATACATAGACACTAAAGGAGTTAGAGAAAACATAACAAGCAAACATGTAAACACAACAGTTTAATAAGGAGTCCACCCAATACTCATGGGCTACGTCTCTCAGTCCAGCCTTCAGTGGTGGCCTCTATATTATGTTTTCAAAAGAAGATTTTTTACAACAGTGAGCTCAATTTGAGTCTCACACAGCAGATATGAACTAACAAGACTGTAATTGGATCCCCCAAGTCTCTAGAGTACACAGAATCTACTTATTGAAACTCGACTGCTATTGGTCACAGTAGTATGAGCCCAATCTCAGACTCATACATGACAGGCATATACAAAAGAGTTTGCTTGAGCCTCTCAAGCCTTCTCTGGAGTACACAGACTCTCTGACTCTATCTGGTTTTGTCTGGCTCGATGCTGCCTTTGCTTCTGCAGGTCAGCTCGGCTCCTTCTTTCTGCTCTTAGCTTTCTGCGTCTAACTAACTCTTTTTCTTTCTCTGTCAGTTCATGGCTTTAAAGCCAATCTACTTTCTGGCTATTCGTTTCCACTTCCCAACGTTCTAGTTTCCCTGCCTCTGTTGATCTGAATTCCTCTGTTTGGTGTAAACATCACTATATAACGCCTCATAGGGAGGTGGCCACCTATTCTATAATAGATGAGTATGTTAGGTTCACTGGAAATGTTTGAACGGTGGTTTTTTCCATTAACTCCAAGAATTCCCATGAAATACGAATCCCCACCAATGCATTGTCCATATTAGACTTCAAATCCTTTACAATTTTGCTTGTTGATCACGTCAAATCCAGTCATCCATCGGAACGCATCTCCACCATTGATCTGGGGCCTCCAGTTCCAACGATCATCATTCATATCGAGCAAATAAGTAACATGATGTTTACCCATCCGATGTGAGTGGTTTTCTCTCTCTTCCACCGGATGTGTGGCACCCCTTGTGTGGGATCAAGTGGGACTCAATTAAAAAGGCTTACCGCTCGTAGCCCTTCCAACATTCTCCCGGTTTTTGTGGGACCCCACTTTTGACGGAATTGTCATGATATCCATGGCATTTTATAACATTTCGAGTCCGGGTGCTTGGGGCTTTCCCTTCTTTGAGGGGCTTTCCCTGTGATATTCGATTAGTGCTCGAGGCTTTTCCTTCTTGTCACTAATCACATATCATAAACTACCCCTGTTTCTTAAACTGACCTCTAGTTTTGCTAATTTGTGGCAACGCATGTTACCATGGACCGACGGTCTGTGCGCTTGACCGAGGGTCCTCATTGCTCCATGCTATTCACAAATTGCAACTATGTTGAGGATATCTCTATTAAGCTTGATCTTTATAAGACTTTGAAACTTTGGCATGATTTTTAAGAGTTCCTGAAAACTTAGAGAGTGTTCTAGGATCCAATTCAGATCACTTCCTCTAGTCCAAATTCCAAACCATAATTTTGACCCTTGTTTGACATCAATGCCAATACTTACACAACCGCCTATACACAGCCAATCATCAAATGTCCAACAACATCTTCCCATAAAATAATGTACCTTTTGTTGATTAAACAAGGCCTATGTGTATAGTAGTATCTATATTTGGGCATGTCTATTTCATTGACATTAAATTTAGATGAACATGTAGAGTAGGTTCGTCTTTTATTTTGAGTAAATTTACAAACTTTGATAGTTATTCTTGAGATTTTGTACCTTTAGTGTCACTGATGGCATGTTTTCTTAGGATGGTAGAAAATCCTTCAACAACGGGTTGTCTTAACAACTATGATGCACAAGGTAGAAAGGAAATTTTATAAAAGTATTTTAACAGTATGCAACAAGTTTGTAATGTCTTTAGCAAACAAGGGGTGTACTTTTTCCCTTGATGCTCATTCCCCTTTTCATTTTCAATTTTGGTTCTACTAGAGAATTCTAATTTGGGTGTCACCCCATAATTAAACAATGGAACATCTATATTCTCAAAGAATTAAGAGAACATCTTTGTTGGGTAGCTTCATCACCCTTGTGGCATGAGGTTGTCTCCTTTTAATTTCCTCTCTCCCTGAAAGGGATGTCCCATTTTTATCTTTACAACATTTTGAATCTTAGGAGAAATAGAGAAGGAATTGTTATTTTTATGTTTAGAAATTGTCCAAATTCATATTCCAAGAAACCACAAATGTTATTATCAAACTTATCATCAATTTCAACATATCCACTTTCTATTTTGGTCCTTAAATAATCACTGAGATCCTACAAATTGCATGATTTTTCCTCACACTTCTTCTTGTGCATTCTCATTTCTCTCCTTCCATAGAAACCACTTTATGTTCTTGATATTTATTGTTGTAATTTTCGAAGGCCAACATCTATTTTAGTTCCAATAGTACTTTAATGCTCAAATTTCTAATAACAAACAACTATCTCTATATGTTTATGATTCTCAAACACATATTTAAAGTCACCAATATTTATAACCTCTTGGTTAATGGAATATTTACTTATGTAACAATCATCTCCCTATGCATATTATGTGTCTTCAAGGCAGCAGATCTCACTACATTCGATTATACATGTTTTCCATAGTCATCATCAGCCCACGTATCAATATTTTCAACATGAATCTCAACATCCACATTATAACAAGGGTCTGCATCAATTTCTTAGGAATTAATTTTTTCTTCACTTCTTAATCAAAAAAATTCTCTCAATGATATAAATTTTGAGGCCCATGGGAAAATCATAATATGTCTCTTTGTTTGGTAGTTGCTTTGAGGTCCACCCAAATTAAGAATATAATTTTGATTAACTCAATAAGATCTAGCTAAAGTTTCAAATCTCTCGTGATTTATTTTCTTACCTATATTTGAATGTGTAAACAAATTTGATCTATTTTTGGGTAAAAGTGACAAAATATTCATTTTGGGCTCTTTGTTGATATCTGGAAATTTCTATTTTTTAAAAGGTTAGTTTCGTCTAACCACAATGATGTTAAAGGCCCAGATTTGGTATTATTGGGAAAACCATTAGCACCATTCAAGTTGGTTACCTTTCGTTAAAGCAACCACAAGTGGTAGGAATCTTCTCTGCTAAAGTTTAATAGGCTTCACACCTAGCCTTGACTACTATTGTGCATCCACAAGTGAAATCACAAACAATGGCATGCCACTGGGTATAGGAATTGAACCTTGGTGGGGTTATATTATCTACCTCCTTTTGTTGACCCAACAAACTATTGTTGGAAATTTCTAATTTTTGTAAAAAAATGACTTTACTAGAGAAAATTATAATGAATGTAGAGTCATCACCCTTGGTGCTAGTTCTACCTTAAGTGGGGAATCTACTCAAGAATTCAAAATATATTTAGGCAAAATCCAATGACAATATCTCTAACTTAAGGGACCCAAGATGAAAACGCATGAAATCATTGAGGGACAAATGGGGAACTTATGAACAACAATTCTTTCCACAAGTGCCCCATCGACACCTATGTGGTCATTAGCTTGATTATATGAAATTCGATCCTACCACACATTTAGTGAAGACTCACCATATTTTCTAATTTTGGATCCTCACATTAAGCTTTCGAATAAAGTATAACTTGGCGATAAGCTTTGGGCTATGGCATTATAGGAATACCCTTATTTTTTTCATTTATTGGGTTGATGACTTCTTAACTCTTAATCGAGATTTATTGTCCTATCTAAGTTGAATTTCTTGGTCATCCTATGAAAATTTGAGTTTTAGAAGAAAATAGAATGACTTGCATAACCTATTAGCATGTTTTTCATTATGGGTTACACTATATGTTTAAGATTAGGCCAAATATGCATATCTATGTTTAGGTTGACCTATCTCATGATCTCAAAGGGCTTGTTGAAATTCAAGAGGATGTTAAGAAATTTCACAAACCTATTGTTAGATTGAACTCATGAACACTTATTGGAGTCAAAGCCCATACCAAAAGATTAAGGATTATTCACTCTTTCTAATAAATGCTAATTTCCAACATCTTTCCCTTTTCGCCAAGGACGCAAAAGAATGGATGCAAGGTATATTATGATGGTCAAGGAAAGGTCATAGGCGAAAAGACTTGTGTCAAATGAAAGGTAACAATGCTCTGCAAGTCAAAGGGCTAATATTTCTAAGAAACAAAAGAAATTATTTGCAAATCAATGGGGTAAGATTTCTGAAAAGAAAAAGAACACCAACAAACCAAACATAGAGTTTTCATTGTTTTATTAGGTTTATCGCAAACCCAAAATTCACCGAATATTTTGGGGAGTTGAAGAGACATAGAAGATATAATGTGGAGATCCTCCCTCAATATTCTTAATGAAAATAATTTCTTGAAATTATCGATGGTTGATAGACTCCTGTAACAAAAGTAGGCATAGAAGAGTTGGAAATTATACCCTACTACTTTAATTTCTTAGGATAAAACATTATTTTCATAGAGCTAATCAAGAAAATTAGAATTAGAATAGTTAGGAATTTGATTAACTCTATAGATATTCTTTTATTGTGAGAAATTAAAGCACAACAATGTAAGTCATAGATTTCGCATTTGGTCACTTGGTTGAAAGAAAGATTATTTTGTTCTTCCCATCAAAAGGTCACTTTTCTTTTGCTAAACCTTTCTAGTTCTATCACACATAAGGGTGTGGAATCAAGTCAGTGATATACCTGGCTAAGTCTGTCATAAATTGAAGTTAAGACCCCATATAATTGTCGCTAAAGACTATTTTAAATCTTGATGGAAATTTTTTTCGATCAATCAACAACTATACCTCCAACAATCTAGTTAAATAAAGTAGGTCTATATTGGTGGATGGTTGATGAGTTTCCTAAATCCAATTGGTTTATTCATGGAAAATTTAATATGGTATAAATTGCCAAAGACATAGAGGGATTAAAAGTTTTTGTCAATGCATTGGCAAGCGAGAGGCATCATATAGCTTGAGTTTTAGACTTGGGTTATATGGGATAGATCAATGAAAAATATTTGTGTTATGAAGTATTATGCAATTTGTGTGACACAAGGTTCAAATCCCCCATGGTAAATTTTGGAAACTATAGGAAAAATGGCCGATTTGAGTTATGGTATACTTTGTCAAACTTTAGCAATGGGAATAAAGAAGTCATCAAACGACTTGTCAAATTCTTGTTAACATGAAAGAAAGCCATTTTTTTTAATGCAAGAGCCTTATGATTGGTGCAAGTAGTTTAACTAAACATTGCTTTTGGATATAAGTTTCTAAGGTATGTAGGTATCAAGTGTAGGGGTGTGAGATGTACAGGGACATGGAAGGAGATTCCACCTTTTGAAATAAGGCTTCAGGGATATAGTTCTTGTGAACAAACATATGAAAATAATTCAATATTGAAAAAACAGGACTCAAAATTATGTGAAAGTGAGACAAAAATAGCTTAAAACTTGAAATAGTATGATTCAATTGTATGTGAAAGTGAGACTAAATGTTGGTAAAACTTGTTAATTGTATGCAAGCTCCCTCATCAGTATTAAAAAAATGTGTTTAGGATCATCTCAAATTAACCAAAATGTGAGCAATTATGTGTCAAGTGTTGAGTGTCTTTTAGGAGAAATTTATGAGGTTAATTAGTTTTTTAAAACACATATACAAGTAAAATGTAGAGAAGTAAAACACATCAACTCATAACACAAAGTTGATAAAGGAGTTTAACCCTCTTGGGCTACATCTCCTTGGACCTACTTCAATGGCTAGGCCCTCTTTGGATTAACGGTCAATTTTATTATTAAATGAACATGTAGTGCTCAATGGCTTTTCAACTTACTCCATTAGATTCTGAAGATGCAAAAACCCCAAAAATGACTATCCAAGCTCTACAATTGGACTTCAGTTAATCTAGGTTTGACCTCCTCTCCTGGTGGCCCTAGGCTTCCTTAAACTTCAACATAGAAAAATCAAATACATAAGTACTTTTCTGCCCCTACAACCTATTCCACTGTGTTTAGAGCATCAAAATCATCTAGGAATGTCAAAAACTGCAAAATTTATGGTCTCTTCACTTTTCCCTACAAAATCTCACCCAAATCTGACGAAACTCTTGTTAACCCCCCCAAATTTGGAGCGATGTCAGATTTGTCAGTTCTGCTAAAACCACCACCAACTGGTGCTAACACCCTTCACGTTTTGCACTGGTCATATAACGCCCATGGGACCGAGAGTGGTCCCCTTGGGCTAGCCCCTTACCTCCAAATGCATTGCCACTAACATTTAAATATAAACAAAATTGTTTATGATTAAGTATTGTGGTTGTGGCCTAGTAGTAAGGCATGGGGCTTGTGTGGGTGAGGTCGCGGGTTCAACTCCACTGGCCTTCCAAAATTTTACAAGAACTTTGGGAGGGCATGTGGCGACCTCCGAGCTTGCCACGTGTTAACCTCTCATTGGTCCACCTCAATGCCGTTCACCAATAACATGCCAACAATTGTCAAATGTGAATAAGCCACCTATTGGAATATTTAGGGAATATTCCTTGGAATATTTGTTTTCTTGGCTGGGCTATACGGATGCCTAGTTAGCATCACCATTAGCCCTATACCCAAAATTTTGTTTGTTTGAAAAAATGAACATAAGTCTCTATCTTTCTCATTCGAGCTTTGTTTTGAGTGAAACGATTTGCGTATAGATTTTATTTCCGAGACAAACGTGGTCATTCATGTTTTGAGCAATCTTGAGAACGTTGATTTTTAAGCAAATTTTTGCCCCTAATCTAGATTTCGATCACTCCTTCCCACTGACAAGATTTTGGATCCACAAACACTAGTTATCTAATGAGAGATGAATACTATGCTCCTTCCCAAGTTGTATAAAATGATTCTACATGGAAAAATCTCCATGACAACCACTTGGGTTCACTAACATGCCTTGCCTTGCAAATGGCTTGGAACTTCAACCAATGTTCTCCTCTTGTTGTTTACCCAATCCAAGACTTGCTAGCTACTTGCTGATCAAACACCCTGTTGTAGCAAAGTGATCCCTCGGCGCTTGGAAAGTTGACTGATGGCCTTTCCACTAAGAATCATGTTCCTCCTTTGCAACACATGCATTCAATGCAAGCTTATCCTTGGAAACCACTTTTTGAAGTTAAGCCCATCTGAGCGAACTACAAAAATGTCTTCCAATATCGGTAATAACAAGAAAATAAATGACCATTATTTTACATCCACAGTTCCAAATTCCACATCTGGAAGAATTCATTCGCCATCTCATTCACTTCTTGGCATCAACACATCAAATGGTCTACAATGGCTGCAATTTTTTATTTGGAATTTTTGTCCACTTTCACTTCTTGATTCCATCATCCTCCAGTACTACCATGTTGCTCATTTCATGATTTGAGAATGAAGGCTAATAATGAGCCTCTTGCTCAAGCACTGAACTTCCAAAATCCCATGACATCTTGTCACAGGAAACTCCATTAACTTTGAAAAACACTCATGCAAGAATATAACTTGAGAACATCTTCCTTTTTCTTCTTCAAAGCAACAAATGTCACATCATGTGAACATCACTATGTACTCTTACATATTTCTGTATATACCATCAACTAAATACAAGTCAAGAAAACATTCTTCTTCAAACAACTGACTTTCAAGTCAAGCAAAAGCATATACAACAACTTGACGATTTACAACAAGAATCCCACATTATCATGAAACAATTTGTCACATGTCCCTTTCATCTTTGGGGACAAAATCAACTCTTCCAAGTCAATATAACATACATGTAACACTCAATCGACCACATAAGTTGACACTCATGCATTTTCAAGCAAAATGAAACTATTAAAAAATCAACTGTTCTCACACACAAACTCTCATGCATGTATAACAATTCTCAACTCTCTCATAAGTACAATCACAAGTACAATAATCTGATTGGTATGTATGAGTACTTAAAGAGCTGAAATGGCCAAATTTTCTGCAATAGAGTGATTCAACATACTCCACTTTCGAACACCTTCCTCGTCTAAACATGCAAGTTCAAGAATGCAACATGCACGCAAATTTGTAGTTGAAAATTGCCATCTTTGCTACATCTAAGTGAGTCAACATAACTCTACTTTTCCAACATATTGCTTCATGCAATATGAAACATACTTTTAGGAGAAAATAAATGCATCCAAGTAACAAGGAAATGAATCAATAAGGCAATATTTCCATCAATTATCCTAAGAAATGCAAGGGCTTAATTGGTTAAGAAATATAACAATCTCTTTCCAAACCATTTCAATGGTGCTTCTTTCAACTGCACTTCATCATGTGTATCATCTTGACCCACATCAATTATGGAATCCTCTTGTCCATTCTTTCCAAAATCTCTCTCCACCTTCTTCAAATGTCATGTATGAATTGTTGGATGCAAAGTCCAACACTTGTCTACAAGATGACCCTGCTTATGCCAATGAGTGAAAAATAATTGCTTCTTCTTTCCAACATGGCTTCCATTATCTAATGGACCTTTGGCTTTCTGTCTCTTTTATTTTGAAAGTTTCCTATGTATGGCTATCCTCTTCAAACACCTTGAAAGAGTATGGTTATTCAAACCACAAAAGGAACATGTAAATTTTCTCCAAATCTTATGTGAAGATTTACCATGTTTATCATAATCAAAAGAAACTTGATTAAAGGTAGATTTATACCTTGCACATTCACCTCTGTTGCCTTCTTGATGAGGTTAATTTGATGAGGTAGTGGCTCTCTTCAAAATACCACAATGGTTTTAATGACCTTAGAGATTTGAACATCCTCTTCTTTGACATTTTCACTAGTTTCATGCTTATGATCATCTTCTTGCAAAGTGGGTATAAAACTTTTTCATTCCTCATGAACACAAACTTCACAAGCTTGAGATAATGAACATGTAATGAAAGTCATTCTTGGGACACTTTCATGTGCCTCCTTTGCTTTGGAGCATTCTCCATCATGTTTTCCATAACCAAGACCCAAATACCTAGGCCTTTCCTTAACAACAATTGGCTCAACTATGCCTTGTGCATGTTTCCCTAACCCTTTACATTCATAGCCCATCTTCATCAATAATTTGGACCCTATTCCTCTAGTGTGTCTTTCAATAGAACCAAAAAATTCATTTTGAGAGGAATTTGAAGATAAATTTG
The DNA here is from genome assembly GCA_000404065.3 of Pinus taeda. Taxonomy (NCBI): domain Eukaryota; kingdom Viridiplantae; phylum Streptophyta; class Pinopsida; order Pinales; family Pinaceae; genus Pinus; species Pinus taeda. The sequence goes on along the minus strand of APFE030567192.1, from coordinate 49,839 downwards.
AATTTCGTTCCTCATTTTCATGCACATACTTGGCTAGGGTTTCCTTGGCATCATGGAGTTGAATCTCCATCTCGTGCATCTTTTCAAGAATCTCTTGCTTCTCCTCCTTCATGGCCATGAACTCTTCTTTACATATAGTGTTTTCCTTCATATATTCATTAATCTCTTGCACCATATCTCTCATGATCATAATCTCTTGCAACATCTCTAAATCAAAGAGTATTTCTAAGGAAGATGGATTAGAAACATCACTTGTTGAAGCCGCCATCACACTTGTAATGCATCAAAAAGCTTCACAAAGCTACAAAATATTCCTTAACAAAGAAGTATCTCAGACCATCTCCCTTCTCCAACATAGACACATAAACTTTCACACTATTAAGTTCTCCTTGCACAAATACAAAACCAATTGCTAATTCTCTAGCTAACCTTGGTAAACCATCTCAGGGTTAAAATAAGCTAACAGTGCTCTGATACCAACCTGATCTAAATGTTGGGACAAATTATTAATGCTATTCAAGCTCCCTCATTATTAAAAAAATGTGTTTAGGATCATCTCAAATTAACCAAAATGTGAGGAATTATGTGTCAAGTGTTGAGTGTCTTTTATGATAAATTTATGAGATTAATTAGCTGTTTAAAACACATATACAACAAGTAAAATGCAGAGAAGTAAAACACAACAACTCATCAAACAAATTTGATAAAGGATTTCACCCCTCCTGGGCTACATCTCCTTGGACATGCTTCAATGGCTAGGCCCTCTTTCAATTAATGGTCAATTCTATGATTACATGCAGTTGTGGTGCTCGAATAGATTTTAAATCTACTCCATTGGATTCAGAAGACCTTAAAACCCCCAAAATGACTATCCAAGCTCTGCAATAGGACTTCAGTTGATCTAGACTTGAACTCCTCTCCTAGTGGCCCTAGGCTTCCTTAAACTTCAACTTAGAAAATCACATACAAAAGTGCATTTCGGCCTCTGCAATCTATTCCATTGTGTTCATAGCATCAAAATCATCTAGGAATGACTCTTTCTGAGCCAAGATTGGCTGAAAAATGCAAAATATATGGTCTCTTTAATTTTTCATAGGAAAACTCCACAAAATCTGGAGAAACTCTAGTTAACCCAACCAAATTTCAAGCATCGCTAGATTTTTCGAACCTTCTAAAACCACGGCCAATTGCCGCTAGCACCCTCCATGTTCAGGGCTAGTTTCATGGCACCCATGGAACCGAGGTTGGTCCCCTTACCTCCAAACTCATTGGCGCTAACATTTAAATATAAAAAAAATTATCTATGGTTAAGTTCTATGGTTGTGGCCTAGCATTAAGGCATGGACCTTGTGTGGGCAAGATCATAGGTTTAACTTTGTTGGGCTTCCAAAATTTTACATGACTTTTGAGAGGGAACGTGGTAGCCTCCAGGCTTGCCACGTGTCAACATCTCATTGGTCCACCACAATTTCATTGACTAATAACATGCCAAAAATTGTCGAAATGTGATTAAGCCACCTATCAAAATATTCACGGAATATTCCTTGGAATATTCAAGGAATAGTCCTTTTGCTAACTGGGCTGTACGAATGTCTATTTAGCATCCCAGTCAGCCATGTACCCAAAATTTTACTTGTTATAAAAAATGAACACAAGTCTTTATCTTTCTCATATGAGCTATGTTTTGAGTGAAATGAGTTGCATTGGGATCGTATCGTTGAGACAGATGTGGTCATTCAGGTTTTGGTCGATTCTAAGAAAATTTATTTTTGAGCAAACTTTTGCCCCTAATCTAGATTCCAATCTAAGAGTCAAAACTTAACAATGAAAATCAAATTTAAGGCATGATTTAGATTTATCAATTGACAATGATCATAGTGAAACTTGAATGGTATTCATCAAGATTCAAATTGTTTAATCAAGGACATTCTAAAATGGAATTTGCCAATTGTTGAATCAATAAAAAATGAAGAAGATTAAAAAACTAAAATTGAAAGTGAAATTTGAATATCTAAAACTAAAAATGGAATGTGAAAATCTGATGAAGGTTAAAAATCACAACAGAAAAGTTGAAAATTTGTAGCTATGAACTCAAGAGTTTTTCTTTTAAATAAGTACTTCTAGCCACCACTAACAAATCCCTACAAAAAAAATAGCATAGTAAACATGAATTTTTTCTCCCATTTTATTACTTGTGATATAAACGTAGTTGTGAAGAATTAGGGGGGGTTAGGGTTTTGGGGAAGGTATAATAGGCCCAATGTTGATGCCTTAGGTTTTCTTGTTGCGCCTAGATAATGCATATTTTATTTGTTGTTTTCAGAAAACAACAATTTTTATGAATTTTGTGCGGGACATCCCCCAATTTAGGAAATTTTCATTGCGTACGTTTTTATCCTTTTTATGGGAATGTGAAATTCACCCTAGTCTTGTGAACACATTCCCTAGGGAAAGGGATGGATATCCATGTAACTCAGTTTTGCTTATTAGTTGATAGTCTTCTTGGTCCCATGGGGCACAAAAAGGTTGTAGACTCTAAGGCTACATTAGTTTCTTATGCGTCACATTTGGACAACTTACCTCAAAAACATTCTGAGGATTCAAAATTTGATCTTTAAAGTTAATGAGAGATTTAGTTAAGCAATAAAAACAAACAAACAAACTATTCGTCCCCAGCAAAGTCACCACTATCTTATCACTCAAGTTTTCCCAGAAGTTGTAAGAAGGGGAAAGGAGGCCTAGGTAACCACAAACCAATCTTTTAGATACAGATTCTAGCCAATGTGCATCCAGAGAGGGCTCTCTCTTTAAGTTTTAGCTTTGTTTTTTAAAGATATTAGGCTAGTTGTGAAGTTTAGGAGTTTGTTTGAATTTTGGTGGTGAGATTCAACAGCAAAGGGATAAGACTGAGTAGTTTAGGCGATTGGGCTAATGGAGTCAAGTAAGATGGCTTTACTGGACTTGGTTTCTTAACAAAGGATGGTTTTACAGAGCAAGATGGTCAAACAAAGAACAAATACCGATTTTGATAATATATGGAATGATTCCAAAATGGATGAAGAGCAGTTAAGAATCCTTCAACCTATTTGAAAAATGGTGATGGAATTGATTACAAGTAAAGAGCAATTAAGTATTCTTTAAATAATAATCAAAGTGATAGAACTAGAAAATAGGAGCAATTAAGATTTCACTGTTTATTCTAATTTAGAAGAAAACATAGACAATAATAACCTTTGAAAATAGAGTGCAATCAAGCATATTTTAAATTACTCCTTTTTGTTTATCATTCAGATATGAACATAGATGATATAAGAAACAAAGAAAACTTTAAAACACAAGGTATAAATGACTTATTGGTCTGGTGTTTGATTCAAGAAATCTGTAGGAAGTTCTTTGTCTTAATTCTTTATCTAGCAAGCCATACGAAAATTTGATCCAATCAGCACTTTATTCCAAAAAACCAGTATTACAGCAATGTATATGAATCCACCCAAAATACTTCAAATGAAAAAGTATTTATACTAATTGTAAACTAAAATATCTTGAAAAAATATCAAGATTAGTTTCACAAATATCTCCAACTGTTTACATTAATAGAACTTAAATAAAGGAAATTACAAACGAATGAATCTATTTGGAACTATGTTTATGGATTTATGGTGACAAACAAGAGAAAGTCGATTTTGATAGCAACTCTTAGTTGATGATGAGGCATCCCAGTCATTAACTGCATCCTTTCTTTGTGCATTCTACCCCAGAAATTCTGCAAACTTAGGGTCCAATGATATGGTTTTATATCTCCAACCATGATCGATATGTAAAAAGTGTAATAATTTTTTGTAGAAAATAACATTTTCGAAATAAACCTATCTCAGTTTCCCAAACTTCAGCTCCAGCTGTTCACAATATTCTCTGCAAAAAGATGACAAAAACAAGACTTTTCACAAACTGAGCAATAGGTTATGGAGGCATACACTTATCTCCCACTTGGTAATACTTGTGTAAAATGTGAGAGGTTTTTGTAGAGTGGACTATTTGGAACAAAAACCTCCTCCAGTTTCACAAAATACTTCTTGGATTGGCCACAATAGTTTCTGTAAAACTATGACTTAAACAGGAAATTTCTGAACAATGTGCCATTTTTGCTCTAATTTCATCTTTTAACCTTAAACTTCTTTTCACTGTTTTTTACTTTCACTTCAGATAAACTCCATTGTAGCTGGTGAAAGTGTTTTCATCTTTGTTTAAGTCTCAATGTCTTCATGTTTACTTTCACTATTTACTTTTTACTTTTACCGCTCTATTTTTCATCTGTCTTCTATTTGTCATGAATTTGTATGTTTTGTTTTGTAACTGCCTTCCCTGTTGTTTATCTTCGTGCTAGTTGATTTACTTGACTTGGTTTTTAATCTAATACTTTTTAACCTTGAAACACTTTGATTGTTCTTTACTGTGTCCTTTTACCTTCAATGTGTAGTTTAGGTTTTTACTGTCTATTTCAACAGTAAATCCTTTTAATTTCATGTTTCTTCTACTTATCTTTTAACAGTATGTTTTATTTTCCATCTCTATTTGAATAGATCTAATAACAATCTTGGAGTAAATAGGCCTTATGACTAGTATTAAGATTTCTTATCTAGGGCTATGGTCTTCTGATCACCTGTACAATAAAACGAACTGTTAAGAAAGCACTAGTTTGTAGGGGAGGTAAAAAAGGTTTCATTTGAGCTTAAGAGGTCTGTGGAGTGAGTCCAAAATGATTTTTGAGAGGTATACCATGCTCAAATTGGTTAACAGAGGCTATAGGTGGTGCAACTGGGTTACATAGGGTTTTACTGCACAATTAGGTGAAAATGGGGAAAACTTGGGTTTTTGTGTTTAAAAGGGTAAATGGTTGATATTGGTAGGTAAAAGGATGAATGATGAGACATTTTTTCATTTAGTAGAAGGTGATAAGAGGTTTGTATCGTACCGCTTTTGAGGCTGGGCAGTTTTGGGTTGGGGACGAGCAAGCATATGGACTGCGCAACGCGTGGTAGAGGTATGGGTTGAAAATCGCCTGGTGATTGCGAGTTAAAGCGCGGTCACTGGGGGGGCGTGATATCATCATCAACTATTGGATGAAAAGGAAGTGATCGTATGGTGGACGAGCGTTGGAGATAGCGGAACTTTATTTCTGCGGGCCTGATACATTAAATAGGTTAATAACTATATCGGGGTGATTTATGAATGGCAGGGATGGTTATTAATTAACCTAAAGGGTTAATTAATCCCATATTTTGTGGAGTGGGGGGGATTAGGTTCTTAATGAATTACAGATTAATTCATTAATCCCTTTTTAAACTATGACTATGGTCGTATTCAACTGGGGGCAGAATATATAAAATGTCAGGGGTTTATATATAGTTAAATAATACAGAAAGGGGAATATTTTTTTTGCGATTTATATAATATGTGTGTTAATCATTAATATGACTATGAAGTGAAAAAGCGTCAAGTTAAAATATTTCATGTATATATTTAAACTTAGGCTAAAGATAAAAAGGGATTTTTTTTTTAGGTTATATGGTGAATTATTCCCAAGTAAAATAGGACTTTTACTTAGGAAATTATTTTATGAAATCAAATGAATGGTTTATGGATGATTCTAAGTACTTAGGCTTTTAAATCATAGGGCCGAGGGTCTGGTCCCTCCAAAAGTTAGAGAAATGCTCTGAGCCCCTTTAATTTTCAAAGTCCTTAATACTTTAGGGGGAATTAGTGAATCTTTAGGGAAAAATGTGAATGGAAGTTAGTTATTTGACCTTATCTTGCTTGAACTGCATCAACTATAATGTTTTCCTTGCACTTGTAATAAAAATGAAAATTAACACATTTAGAGACATTATTCATCACACGTATCATTCTACAACACCATCTACTTACCCTACCTACTTTAACCTAGCATGTTTTCCTTCTTTATTTGGGTGCACTTAGACTGGCAAACCCTTATCAATCTTCTTTTTCTTTTACATGGCAAGCCTACCTAAGTCTACACTTATTACATCCAAGGGCTCAGATTAAACTGTTGAGCTCCTTTTTATTTACTCTACCTATCTACTTATCTGCCAAGTTTAAAAAGTTTTGTCAGATTTTATTCTCTATTCTACAGCATGAAATTAAAAAATGAATGAGCCAAGTTTAAACAGTTTGACTCCTCATGAATTGTGGCAAAAGTAACAAGCTGCACACAATTGTTTATTATACAAGAGTAAAAAGTAGTGGCATTTAGACTTGCACACTTTCCTGGTCTATTTTTGTGGTGGGGTTCATTTTCTTTCACTTTTTTTGACCATCTTATTCTTTTTATCATTTGATTTTTCTTTTACGATATACCCTCTTTACAATTTTTAAATTTTTGATTTTTTGACAATATGGAAAAGCTTTGCAACAAGAAAAGGTATGAACATATTACAAAGCTCATCAAGTCAATCATGAAACATGACACCTAGTGGTATAGGAGCATAACACTATGAATACATTGCAATCATTTGGGTAAGTGAAGGCACCTTTGTTCAGATGTTTAAAATTTTTCCAAATTCATATTCAAGGAAACTAGAGATGTTATTATCAAACCCATCATTGATTTCAAAATAACCATTCTCTATTTTGTACATGAAAAAATCATTAAGATATTCTAAAATATAGGCTTGTTGTTCATCCTTTCTTATTATGGAGATTGGGTGTTTTCCCTCCTTAGAAACCACATAATGCTCTTCATATCTATTGTTGGAATTTCGTAGGCCAATGTCTATTTTCATTGCAACAGTACTTTTATGCTCAAATTTCAAATAACAAATAGTTGCCTCTATTTGTTTTTTATTCAAAAAAATGTATTTTAGGTCAATAATATTTATAACCTCTTGGTCAATGGAATACTTACTTATGCTACAATAAACTGCCTATGTATATTGTGTCATCCAGGATAGGGGATATCACTGCATCTAGTTATTACATGTTTTCTATAGTCATCATTAGCCCTCATATTAATATTTTCACCATGGATCTCAACGCCTACATCATATACAGGGTCTTCATCAATGTATTTGGAATCCAATTTCTCTTCATTTGTTAATTCGCATAATTTTCGTTCAGTGCTATTAATTTTAAGGCCCATTGGAAAATCATCATTTTCATATTTGTTTGCTAGTTGTACCGCTTTGTCTGCATCACTTTTCTTTTGAATTTTCTAGAATCGATATATCTTACTAAAAATATTGTCACCAATAGGAAGGGGGAGGATGCATTTATCCCTAGAGCGAACAATGTGGCTTAGTCCAAATTCTAGGCATAAGTTTTCCTTTAGAGTAATAAACTCATTATCAAAACCTAAAGAATAAATCTGGATAGCCTCATGTTTCCCCTCCAAACTTGAGCTATTAGTGCTATCATTTGTGTGGAAATAAACATTTCCTTATTTATAATTTTTATCATATTTATCATGGAACTCATGAACGCCCACAATTCCATCATGCCAAGTTTATTTCGATAAAGAATTGTTAGAATATCAATCCCTTCTTTATTATGGATATTCTCGGTGGTAGTAGGTTGGTTCTACTCCTATCAATAATTTATTGTTGTCTATTGTTTGTCTAAGTAAAATGATCATAGTGTGTAACGTCAGCCTCCAAAATTCCATCGGCTTAACTGAAAGTAATTCTATTTTAATTCACATGATGATCAACTTTGGTATTAGCCTAACCCAAATTCTATTTGTACTTCTCATTAATGTCTCCATCTACATATATACCTTATGTTTGACCTTATATGCCTGTTACCTCATTATCCTTGGATCCTTATCTTTCAGGTGCATCATTCTCTTTTCTAGAAATTGTGTTTGTAATTTTAGAATTATTTGTTATTATTTTTCCTTTTTACCTTCAAGTAGACTAAAAATATTTTTCTTCTATAGGGCTACTATTAGCTCCCAATATGTGTCTTTATATAGTTTACTTGTAATTATCCTTCTTGGGAAAAAAAATGAGTGATTCATTTCTATATTGCTCTTCTACTACTATACAAGCAGCATTCCTTTCATTCTTCTCTTCGAGACAAACTTCAAGCACTAGCATCACCATATTCATCATATATTTCAATATCATACACTGGAGGGTATTCAAAATTCATAATATTTATTCTTTTCCTATTCCAATGACAGACTAAGGGTTTTGTCACTTGAAAATTCAAAGGCACGAATTTTTATTGCATTACCAGACAACAATTTGTCGTTCAGGTCATCCTCGTCTTTATCACATTGATGACCAAAATTCAAATTATCATATTCATGAGCTTGGGTGAATGTGAACTCTATCATATCGCTAGAAACAAACATAAGCTACTATAGGTTAGGAATATAGATTGAAAATTATCTTTCATAATTCCTTCTCCAACATATCTTGACTTGTTGACTTGCACGATCTCATTCTTTTCCTTTGGAAATGTACTATCAAATCTATTTCTATTTTCAAATAGCTTATGCTTACCCTCCTCTACAAAATTGTGCATATCATCAAGATTTGGAATAACCTAAAGTCTTTCTTTTACATTTTAAGCTCCATTATCTTCAAGGAAGTAATTTAGAATGAAATTTTAAGAAATTAGAGCTCTAAATTATTTTTAATGTAAGTGGGTGTTTTTTTATAATATCTCGTTTTAAGATAGGAAAGTGATTCAACCGTGACATAAAAAATTCTATTTGTAGTGCATGTAGTCATTCCCTGTTGTTGGACATGACCTCTCCCCCTTGCTATCTATTAGCTTCAACTTCACTAGCTTCACCTTATGCATTTTCATTGTTTAAATTATTTATTACTTCTTAAATGATACAATCAATGCAGTTTCTCCAAGTTAAATCCAAGATATTTGTGTTTGGGATTTCCTATGCAGAAAGTAGCCCATCTCCATAGTTGCATTATAGAAATTTTGTGGTCTAAAATGGGCCTCCTAAGGAATATTATAAAATAATAGTGGAAAAGATAAAATAAGATTAGATGACATCATCAAATTTTAGAGAGAAAAAAGAAAAAACTATTTTTTCAACTCATATTTTCAACTTATCTCCCTAGATTTTTACTCAAATTCCAAATAGAAGCAGTTATTGGATGGAAATTTTAATTCCTCATCTAAGGAGGACCCACGCTGCCTACTTTAAATCTACTCGAAAAATGAGAAATATATGAAAAAAACATGATTGCAATCACATTTTTTTATCTATTTTAATTTTCCGCGTAGCAGGGTCCATCAAAAGTATGGAACATGGGTCCTCCTTGGATGAGAAATTAAATTTTTCATCCAACAAATACTCCTATTCGAAATTTGAGTAAAATTGTAGGGATATAAGTCGAAAATACGACTTGAAAAAATAGTTTCTTTTATGAGGAGAAAAACCACAAATAATGTTGTCGTTTTTGTGTTTGGCGTGTTGAATGCACTAGGTGGGATCACATTTGGATACCCTAGAAATAACTTGGTTCTAGACATTCAAGCCACTATTCCTATGAGTCCTGAGAAGCCATTGAAGATCCCAATGTGGAGGGGTGTATTGGTGGCATATATGATAGTTTCTATTTGTTGCTTTCATATTGTGTTACTTGGCTATTAGGCCTTTGGACAAGGCATCAAAGATAGTGTGTTTATTACACTCATCAAGACCACCTGGATTATTATAACGGAAAATCTTATGGTGGTAGTCCATCTCATTCGAAGTTGTCAAGCATATTTCTAAGTTTTTAAACCTTTGATTCTTTGTTTTTTATTTATTTATAAGCAATTATAAAGGAATTAGTGAGTGGTAAGTGGTTGAGAGAGGTGTTATTATATAGCTAACTTACATTCAAATAAGTAAATTAGTGAGGGGTTGGCACAAGGTATAGTTGGTTGAACGGTTCAAGTCTGGTTGGGTATGGAGCTATTGTACGTAGGTTTAAATTTTGTTGAGTATAGGGTTATTGTATGTGAGGAAATTTATTGAGCTTCTTAGAGTTGGTTTTGTTACCTAAAACTTTAGTGTTATTAGAGTGCAAATTTGTGAATATATAGGAAAATCTGTAGATTAGTGAAGCCAATGTTTATTCTTCACTCATGTCTATGGAATTTTCAAAATATTTTGAAATCTACAATTGTGATAGGGATGACACTTTCCAAAAAAATGAGAAAATTAGTTATTGAACTTCTTAGAAGTAGTTTTGTTTTGCAAAACATGAATGTAACTAGATTGTAGATTTTGGAATATTTAGGAAATTCTATAGACATGAGCGAACTTAATGGTTTGACTTCAATCGTGTTCATGAAATGTCCAAAATAGTTTAAAGTCTACAGTGAAGGAAAACATTGTCATTGCCCAAAAAAAACACTAATACATATCCCTCAAAAGTACTTACAAGTTTAAAATACCTTTATACCAATATATCATATATTGTGTAGGATACCTCCTTCCCAATGGTCATGCCACTTTTCATAAACATTCATCATAATCCAAAATTCTTTCCAGATCCTCATACATTTGATTCTTCTAGATTTGAGGTTAGTGGATGTGATGTTTCTAGAATGTTTGGGTTTTGAGGAGGATTAAT
>APFE030567192.1:2980-38832 GCA_000404065.3 Pinus taeda | reverse complement strand
ATCTTCTTTTCAAGAACTGCTAATCTATTATTTACCTAAAATAAACTAAGATTGCTTCTTTGTTGTTACAAAGACCTCTAAAGCAAAACATTTTTCTTTTCCTTGGTAGAATGAACTATCAAAGTTGGACATGCTTATCCTGGTCCATATTCTCATAACCAAGTACAGGTACGATTTCTACCAATATTTGATTCCCTAAATCTATTGAAAAAATTAAAAGCTATGAAATTTATTTTTAGATCATTTCAATCCTGAAGTTTTCAAGATTTAGACTAGAGTTGAGCTTTGGCTAATAGACATACATAGAACTTCTAAATTTGTGTTGAACCCATCCCCATCAGTTCACTGCACGCATACCTTGCTATGTTATGGATATAAAAGTGGCTAAAATAGAAAGGAATACATTGACAATATTTTAGGCATTAGATTTTGTAATTATTTGGCTAGATTTGAGAGGCATTTCACAAATATAGGAAAATATTGCAAGGTGGAGACATGGTGGTGGATCTATTGTTTGTTTATTGTTAATGGTCATCTATCAAAACTTCTAATACTTTTTCTTGGGCTTCATGTAGGTGGGATGTTGTGGGCACCAAAAGAAGAATTCAATATGGCCCCTTCACAGTTCCCAAACAAGGACTTGCAATAAAATTTAGGCCCTCAATTGAAAAATCTCAGGGCACATGATCCTCCTAACCACATACTTCTCAGTAGTTTCATATCGAAATAGTTGTAGTAGGAGACACGAATATGCAAAATTTATGCATTACTACACGAGTTGTTTAAGAAAAATAATTAAGATGAAATTAACATTTCGTCTAAAGAATTGAATTAAATTAATTTTGATCTAAGATCATGTATGAGACTTTTCATTGTTTTCATTTTTATATTAAAATCAATTAACAAATACGCAAAATCAAGGTTTTCTTATAGACATGGCATAGAGGACGTAGATTTGGCTAAAGGAGCGATTCAGTTTGCTAAATGAGGTTTTCATTGGACAAAAGAACTATTCATTTTTCTACAATTAATCAACCCAAGAGGTAACATTGTTAATGAAGCCATGCGAAGCCTTTTTGGGACCCTTTTTTGTATTTCTTTATTGAAAAATTATAACACAGAGCCCAATGTGGAAGTTAACTCTTGTGGCAAGATATTAATAGCGTGTGCTAATTCTACTTACTTTTCTTTGTAGGACTAGATTAAAGTGTTTTCATATTATTGTGTATTATTAGCTTTTTGTGTGGATCATGCTATGCCAATGTGAAATTTAGCTTACTTGATTGAGTTATTTTTTATTAAGTTAAAAATAAGTGTTGCATGATTATAGATTTTATAAATATTGTGTCATTATGTGTCTATCCTTTCTTCTTAAATCAATGCATATATATGCAATTTCAAGAAATGTTATAACTAACATAATTATTTAATGGATGCTATCATAATGGAAAATCACATGCTTATAAGCAAGAGGTTGGTGGTTCGATCCCACTATGTGCTAACATAAATCAATGAATGATATTGTCTTTTATTTTTAAATTAGATATGTTTTGTATTGATATATTTTAATGGTGATATATTTTTCTAGATTCTTTATTTTATATTGTCTCTAAAGAGACAATAGCTAGGATTAAAGATGTATTCTCTCTATAAAGACAATGTCTTCAATCCCAACTCTTGTCTTGAAAAGACAAATATCAAATTGTCTCCTAAGACACAAGAATGTTCATGTTATATATTGTCTTTATGGAGACAATTTTTGAGACAATAATTTGAGGCACTTAAAGACAATATTTAACACAATATACAAGTTTTTTTATCTCAAATATTATTTTAAACACTCCTAATATCTAATAATAGTGAGTGACAACTCAGTAGTAATTGTGTATGTGAAAAAGGTTGATCAATAAAAAATTGCTTTATGTATTTAAGTGTGTTTCCTCCTCTTTTCCTTACCATCAAATTGGTATCACAGCTAATGCAAAGTTAAAAGTTCCAAAGAACTAAGAGTTTGTAGCCACAGCGTGCAGAGTTGCATTATTCCCACCGTTGCATGCATGAATGAGCACTAGCCTACAGATCCGCCCACCATATTGACAAGTACCATGAAGAGAGGGGCCATAGCTGAACTATAGCTATTGTTTCCTTCTATAGAGGGCCACAGGTCTAGTTGACACATCGAGTGGCATCTATAGCTGCTGCCACGCCAACATGAGTAGTGAGAAAGCATCACCATCGAGAGCAACCATAGAGGTTTGAAAAGTTTTTTTAAATGCCTTAGCAGTAGAAAGGGCAGACAATTCAAAGATTGAAATTTAAAAAAAAAAAAAAAAATATTCGCAAAGGTTTTCAAGAGCTTATAAAGGACTCATGTTTATGTTAGATGTGATGGTATTGTTATAATGGCTGAATATTTAAAAGGGTACGGTGTAATTTTAAAAAGGTTTGTATTTTTTGGTTAGTGTCTAGGAAAGATATCATATAATGTTTTTTTAAAGTCACATGTGGTATTAAAAGAAGTTTTCCAAGAAAACGTGATTTATAAGGGTTTAAAACTAGAAATTGTCCCAAAAGGTACAAAGAGAGGCCAATAGGATTATTAAATTGGAATTGTTGAATTTTTCTAGAAGAGTTAATTGGTTTGTGGAAAACCTCGTTTTCTTCGACTAGATCATTGTGCAATTACTTTTCTTTAGATGTTTTGTTTATATTTATATTATAGGGAACACATTGAATGTCTTATTTTATTTTCGATTAAGTTAATTACCAAAAATCAAGAGGTTAAGTTAATTACCCAAAATCAAGAAACCTCTATAAATGGCCAAGCATATATGAAGCTTGCTAGTGACCAAGCCAATAACCACCATGACTATCCCCTACCAATATATTTCATTGAAAACCATAATTGTATATTGCATTTAGAAAGTCAAAACATAATATTAGAAAAAATGTTGATATATTGCTAATAAAAAGTTAATTCCATTACAAACCATGATATTATTATTCTTATATTTTATAAAGAATAATATACATATATAGAATGATACTACATTGAAAACCATAATTGTATATTGCGATTAGGAAATCAAAATATAATATTCGAAACAATGTTAAATATGACATTACAAACCTTAAAGGTCAAACGGAGAACTTGGAAGTTGGAAATTAAATTACCACAGCCATTCCGAATACCATGTCTATAGAGACATTAAAAAACCATGGTCAATGCCAAATTAGGAGGCCAAAAGGCAAAAAAAGAAAAAGAAAATACCAAATCATTGCTAACATTACATGTAGGAAGAATAAAAGAAGCACTTCTTCCCCCTGGATGCCTTCTTGATTGTGATATCATGCTTGCCTAAAGACAACCATGCCTGAAGACGACCATCTAGACATGAACGCGCACGCTCACTTGAAGACAACCATGCCTGAAGACGACCATCTAAACATGAACACGCACGCTTGAAAGGAGGAACAACACACTAGACACTATTCAGATTAGCTAATGAAGTATTATAAATTCTTGAAGATTTTGGAAGAGTTCATAGTTAGATGGCCAAGCACATATGAAGCTTGCTAGTGACCAAGGCAATAACCACCATGATTATCCCCTACCAGTATATTTCATTGAAAACCATAATTGTATATGCATTTAGAAAGTCAAAACATAATATTAGGAAACATGTTGATATATTGCTATTAAAAAGTTAATTCCATCATAAACCATGATATTATTATTATATTTTATAAAGAATAATATACATATATAGAATGATACTACATTGAAAACCATAATTGTATATTGCGATTAGAAATTCAAAATATAATATTTGAAGCCATGCTAAATATGACATTACAAACCTTAAATGTCAAAGAGAGAACTTAGAAGTTGGAAATTAAATGACCACAACCATTTCAAAGACCATGTATATAGAGACGTTAAAAAACCATGGTCAATGCCAAATTAGGAGGCCAGAAGCAAAAAAAAAGAAAAGAAAATACCAAATCTTGCTAACACTACATGTAGCAAGAATAAAAGAAGCACTTCTTCCCCATGGATGCCTTCCTGATTGTGATCTCACGCTCATCTGAAGATGACCAAGCATGAAGACGACCATCTAAACATGAACACGCACGCTTGCATGAAGACAACCATGCCCGAAGACGACCATCTAAACATCAACACACACACTTGAAAGGAGGAACAACACACCAGACACTATTTAGATCAGCTAATGAAGTATTATAAATTCCTAAAAATTTTGGAAGAGTTTATAGTGATGGTTTTGATCTTGTTGGAGACTGGTTCATAGCACATGCTATTGTGTTAATAATATTTGACTAAATTAAATGTCGCACAACAAGAATCAATCATTATCTGCATGCATAATTAAACACCATGGCAAATTATGCAGTGCGGTAAAAAAAAGAACAACATGCAGTTTTCAATAAAAAAATTGTTTTATATTGTCTACATACAAAAAATGATCCAATGGGTGCAAGAAGACCTCTACAAAAACTTTAAATAGAAATCTTGGGTCAGCTAGCATGTGGTTGCATAAAGCAGCGCTTCCTCGAATGGCTATCCCTAGAGGCCATGCTGCTTCCTATACAATCGAATCAGAATATAGCTGAGAAAAAAAAGGCATCATTATACTAGTAATAAAGGTAAAATAAATCCAAGTACCACAAATATAATATTAAGTATGATTAAAACACACGAGCATACTCGTAAATCCAAGTATCTAGAAAGGAGCAATTGGCATAAACCAACAGCTTTGGCAGCTTCTTCCGTATCAGATGGAAGAACAACCCATCGAGCTTTTGCCTTTTTGAGTAGTTCCTCTCCATTTAAAATGGGTCCAAATTCATCTTCACCATCATTCCCACCATGATCACCCTCATTGACCCTACCACCACCTTTTGCCCCTTCTCCTCCTCTATAGTTTCCATTGTCATTCCCTCCAAAGCACCCTCTGTCACCACCATTATCAGCATTTGAACCATCTTCTTTAATATTTGCATTGTTTCCTATTCTTGATTGTGATAGGCTTAGATCTCCTCCAACCATTTTCAAAGGAGCAGTGACAACTTCAGGATCTTTAACTGATTTAGAATAAAAATCCATCTCGCATTCAACCCTGAAAGGCCTACCTGCCTTAAATCTTCCTATTGGAAAGTTTATAATTAACTCTATTGTATTTTTCTCTCCTCTACAACGATTAAATCTTTTGGTTGCAAATATGAGGGGCCTTTGAATTTCAAAATGAAGGGCATTTGAAACTTCATTTTTGCTTGAATTTCCAAATTTAGCTTGACTTGTAGAAAGTGAAAGGCTTGTAGCCTCCATGCAAGTACTAAAAAGACAGCGAAGCATATTTAAACTCCATAATATGAAATAACGGGGAAATTAAAAAGAAAGACAATCCACCACTCTGAATATCACAATTTATTTCAAACTCTTAGCCTCCTCGAAATCTATAGTTCTAGACCTTAAGCTAGGGGTGAAATTTATTTGAGCACCAACTTCAATAGCCTTCAAGTGTTTCGTTGGAGTACACAAGATTTACAAGGGCCCTATCATACTGCCAGAGATAGCTTCTCCTGAAAAGGAATACAACGAATTTGACTTTGGCCTTGTGAAATAAATGCACGAATACACCTGCAACTCGACACTGAACTCTGAGTAGAAAAATAAGGGATTTGATGTGATAAAGTCACTGACTATCCCGTGTCGACTCAAAAGCACTGAAAACATTTTAACAAAATGATGAGTGATACTATAATTTAAATGTGCAAATTAGCTGGGCTTCGCTTCCTCTCAAACAACCTGAAATTCGAGATTTTTCCTAAAATGAGACATTCAAATCCAAAATTTGAGAAATGCTCTATTAGTTTAGTTCAAATACGATAATGAATGACCCATGCAGTTATAGAGCTTAAAAGCACAACTTCAAGATGCACCAGATCACAGCTTTAGGGTGTTTTGGGATTAACATGTGCTGTGTGCCATCCTCTACCACTAACTAACTGTCATTGTTCCCATCTCATGATGTGATAGGCATTATGTCTCACACCTTATGTATGAAATCAGTAATCACAATGCTAATCCACTTAGAAAAAACAAATATTTTTGTGTATAATAATCTTTAAAAATATTAAAAACAAACCATACTTGATTTGTGTTAGAATTCCATAAGAAATTCAAATTTATTTATTTAAAACAGATATAATATGTAACATTCATAATATATTTTTTCATAAAGTTGTATTCTATATCTATGGGTGACCTAACACTTCAAAGTAGGTAAGTTATATTTGTGAAAGATTAACATTTTAATAATATTCTTGATATTCCATTTCTACAAGTTACCTAACACTTCAAAGTAGGTTCTATTTGTGAAGGGTTCACTAAGCATTTCCCTCTAATGGAAAAGATACGATAATCATTCCCTCCACATTCTTTATACCCAAGTCTACATCACTATTTTTTTTTATGAATTTGCCCAACATTTTCTAAAAAGTACTTAGAGTGTTTTGATAAAAATATCCATTACTTTTCTGAACATACCTCCACATATTTAAAAAGTACTTAGGTCCATCGATAAAGATGTCATTACCTTTATAAAACTTACCACAAGCTTTTTAAAAAGTACCGGTAATTTTAAATGATTTACATGTTAAATCTTGTATATATAAAATGAGTTTCTACCATATAAGATGTCCTTTCATCAAAACCGAAATTGAGCTTCGGGATTTGCATACTGCATTCACATGTTTTCAACCGAAATTGAGCTTTAGGATTTGCATAGTGCGTTCACATGTTTTCAATGGTTGTTACGGTAATTCAGCATTGGAATGTGGAAAATGCTTTAACACGAGTGTAATGTATTTACAAATTTGATTATATTTAAATCCCAAAATTGACTACAGTACAAAATGGCCAATGACAAACATTTAAAGCGTGTAAATTTCAACAGCAACGTAAACATGTGATCCCTTTCTTGCTGAAATGGTTTTGATTGGGTTCGCTTGATTGCTTATAGTTACGAATCTTTCTTGTCCCAAGAGGCAACTACAATCACATGCAAGAAAATAAGCAAAGATGCCATTTCAACTTCACAACTTCACCACTCTTTGAGTCAACTAGTAGATGACAACTTTGCAAGCAAAACACAATATCTTATTATTCCACCATTTATGGGTACAACAAAGCAAAAATCATCATCCCTTCCACTTGCTTATAACTGAGTGGTAAACGGTAACTTGCACGGGTAATAGTCAAGGTTTTGTCACGAGATTGAAAACTAAATAGTAAATTCATCTTGTTGCGAGATCGAATCACCATTTGCACTAGTCCATGGTTTTCCAATTCAATTCAATACATTAACAACAGGAAAGAATGAAAAACACACAGATGAAACTGGAGGCTAGCCTTTGTTCTGATTGTAATTAACCATATTGCGGTGCTTACAGAAGAAGAAGAAAATTTAAGGTCCCTTTTGTTACTCTCTTAGATTCTATAGACAATAAGAAGAAAGACGTGACAACGACAAGAATGCATGAATGATGCAGAATTATGGACATCATTCTTTCAAACAGATCAAGAGAAATCTAAGAATTAATAGGAAAAAAGGTTATAAGATCTACACATGATTGATTCCCCTCGACTGTACATTACTTTGATATGCTACAAAGATTGGAAAAGGATCGATAGAGAAGGAATTGTTTCCCTGAGAAAATTGTCATGATGTTCTTGTTTGTATTTTGTTCAGTGTGCGACGACCATGGGTGCTAAGAAGCTGATAGTCCTCCATTTAGGAGTAGCAAGCATGGCCGTGTGATCCATGAAGTATTTTAGCGGTACGATGCTCTCCAGCACTACCTTTAAATCCTCAGCCTTGGCCAATCCAATGCTGCCCTATGGCCTAACGGCATAAAAATAGAAGGTAAGTCTTCAACGCCACTAGAAACTTCGAGCATCTTCCAATTGATCTCCATCTAAATGCAAAATTCAACACAGTCTATTGATCAACCCTCTGCTGGTTGCCCAGAACTTTATAATGGAAAGCTCCTTGACTAGTGTTTTATAATAGAAACAGCAAGGGTGATGCATGGGAAAAAGCTGCAAAAATATCTTCAAGAGTGACATAAAAGAATGAGAAAAATTAGTAAAAATATCTTGCCATATTAAGAAGGCAACTCAACCGATATTTGCAAAAAGAAGTCACACTTCAAATCAACGGTTGAAAGTGTCTCACCTCATTGAACGGAGCAGGATAAAAGCGCTGATGATTGTTGATGTAGGAAGGCCTATCAGCCTAAATATAGAGGGCAGAGATATCTTAGAGTTTGTTTCACATATATATTTAGCAGAGGACATATGCTTAAATTTCTTTTTTAAGGTTTTTTTAATATTAAGAAAATAAAATTGAATATGTTTTAAAGGGTTTGGAGATTTATTTCAAAAGGTTTGAAGATAAATGTTTTTTTTATAAGGTATTTTTTATATTGTTAAAAATATCAGAAATAGAAAAGTTTGCTAGTCTAAAATTTTTGTGTTGTTTTGTCAAGCATGACAATGCTTTAGGTGAAAATTGTGCCTTGCTGGGGCTGCACATTGAAAATCATATATTTTTTCGGCACGATATGGAAAAGAGCCTCATACAATAAGGGAATTAGTCATAAGATAGAAGAAAAACTACAGTCACGTGTCGCAAAGCAAGACGGAAAAATGTCAAAAGAAGAAAAAACAAAGAAGAGGCATAGATCAGTGTCATGTTTAGAGATGTTCAGGCCGTAATTGGGGAACATTGAACTCTGGCAGAAGATGGAGAAGAGGTCTAGGGAGATTGGTGTAGCATGGGTTTTCTACTGCCTCCAATATTTACTAGTAGAAATTTTTATTTTTGGATTGTCAAACACAAGCTTTTCTTCAAGGTAAAGAATTACTTGACTTCCAGTCTAATAGCCCATATGATGAAGTATACAATGTTTTAGCATTGGATTTTATAAAATAAACATTGGATGAGAAATTTTTGTGAGGTAGCAAAAGCTACATCTTCCAAAGAAATATGGAAGATATTGGAAGAAGAATTTGGTGGAGTGGGGAGGTGACATGCAGCAGCAAGTTGTGTCATAGGGAAAAAATTATGTGATATTAGCAGAAGAGAGCGAAGCCATTGACGGATCCCATTGTGTAGCTTCACAAGTGGAAGATGAAGAAGATGCAACAAAGATTGCAAAGAGAGATGTTGAAGCCTCTCTATTTGACATTGAGCAAGAGCATATTCACATGGATGGTATAGGTGATGGTGAATCCCACTGTGACAAAACATATGTGGATCATGACTACAAAGATGGGTGTGAATTGGTGAATCTAGCCACAACTAATGAATTTGTTGAAGTTGAAATTGTTAATGAGCACATTTATGCTTACATATTTCACAATAGAGTTGATGAAAATTATGTTGATGTTAACTTTGATGAAGATAATTTAATTGGTAATGAGTGAATGAACATGATCCCATCAAGAGAATGCATTGATATGTTGTTATTTGGTGAGAGAAGCGCACTTGTGTCTGAAAGACAAGTGAAAGAAAACATGTTTGCAGTAGCAGAGGTTTGTAAAGGAGTGGAAGATAAGGAAGAGAAGGAAGTTCTTCATGTCGAGCGTAATGAGGATGTTTTTAACATTGATTTTAAGTGTACAAGTAAACAAGGTAGCAATCCAACTAAAATTGAAGATGGAGAAAAGGATGCGTGAAAAAACATGGAAGTTTCTAAAGACGGAGAGGAAACCATAGAAACAAATTTTCAACAATGGATTCAAGAAGAAATTATATTTTGATATCAAGAAATATGGAAGAAAGAAGATCAAGAACATAAAGTGCAAGAAGCGGAGCAAAGAAGACAATTTGAAGATCAAGAGTTCTCACAGTAGTTCATGGTTGAACGAATCTTTCAAGAGGAAGTTGAAAAAGACACGATTATATTACTTTTCATAATGAATACAAGAGAGGTCAAAGAAAAATTGGAGCAACATCAAGTGAAGAAATATGGAAAAAAAGAATTAAACAATTTCGAGGGTATAGAGTTTGGAAGAAACAAAAAAAAAATCAAAATTGTAAAATGTTTTTAACTCATTGTAAATGTATCTGAGACTTAGACCAACATGCATGTTTGAATGATGATTGAGTAAATTTATATGGTAAGCCTACAAAGCATAGTTGAGTCATGTTTGATTTATGTTGAGTCATATGGTCATAATTAATGGGGACTGTCAGAAAAAGTAATTATTGTTGCACGCAGAGCATTTTAGATTGAGTGTCTTAGATAATTAAGTCAAGTGTGTGTCAGTTTGAGTTCATTTTATATTTGGAGAGGTTAAATTTAGTGTTTGTTTGCATGTTGAATTTATGGGCAGTTGAGTGATGAGTTAAAAAATATAAATAGCATATATTGGTTTCATTATTAATCAAGTCAAGTTATTGTGATCAATCGAAGAGCAACAAGTCATATTGTTTGTATGTGTGAATGTATGAGACCAAAGGAGCCAAGAGCCACAACTAATTAATTGTTTATGTGAAAATGATTGATGAACAGAAGATTGTTTTGTGTGTTTAAGTGTGTTTCGTCCTCTCTATCTTATCATCAAACATAAGCAAAGTCAAATAATTTTTACTTCACCTATCCAAATTCCATCCAAATTCCGAAATATTCCCAGAATCTACAATCAACTCAATTAAACAATCAACCGTCTCCTTTAAACCTGGGAGTGGGAGTGATCGTTGTTCTGGTCTATTTTCCTTAAAGCTAAGGTGTGAGGCCCTATTATTTGTTCCTCCATCTATCTTGGGCGAACTTTCCCATTAATGAACCGTGCCATTTTTGGTTCAGCATAGCTAATATTTCAGATTACGCATTGGTTTCGTTTAGAACAGTCAGTTTTAGAAAGTGGAGAGGCATACATTTCAATTCAGGTTTAATATATTTTTATTATTTCATTTCTCATTAATTATCATATGTGGTCATAGGCATAAAAAATTATAATCATTAGTCGGAAAATTTTATTTTAAAAAAGTTTATCTATTAGATTTAGATATGGATGTAACTTATGAGAAGGAATTCCATTAGTTAGTTAAGTGGGGACGGCCGACATTTTTCATTTTTAGTCTTGAGATTGGAATTTGTGATTAATAAAATGGTTAATCTACACAATTTCAATAATATTTCTGATTAACAAAATGATTAATCCACCCTATTCCAATAACAGGAATATCCGCGTAATTAGAATTTGCAAAAAGATTACATAGGAGAATCAGAGTGCAACCATATTTTATTGGATATGAAATTGGATGTTGCCAAGACTTAATATCATTGCCATTGGCTGTCGGACGCAGACACTTTGCATTTAGATTCTCGCGCAAGATGTTCTCATCTTTGGCTATCAAGTATGGACAGTTTGTGCAACATGGTATAAGAAATGAATATAAATTCAAGCTTTTAATTGTGAGTTTTTATGTGTTAATATATGCATAAAATTCAGTTGGATATTCATAATTATTGCATATCTTTGAAAACTAAACTCGTTCACATGTAATGATTTTCGAGAGGGAATTGGCCGCACTAATCAACGTACTAACAGAGCCATGAATTTCACAGTTCAAGACTAACCTTTCTGGTTCAGAACAATCCATACCAGCTCACTATACCAGCTCATCATAGTGTGGAATGAGATTAACACCCTACTAAATCAGTAACAATCTCATCAGTCTTACATACTTTCCATGACTACTATCACAACATTTTAGACATTTTGTTTTGAATATAATAGCCTTGTTCATATTAATTTGTTACATATATGCACGATAGTTCCAAGGAAGCACATATCTTTGAGTAATTCCTATATCTCTAAATGTAGATATAATAAAAGTAAACATTAATATTGTGGAGGGTTGTTCACTCAAAGGTAAGTGTGTTTCTATCTTTAATTATTAGAAAAATAGAAAGAAAGAGAAAATTACACAAAACACAAATCATTTTCATATTTTTATTGATCATAAAGGTTATACATATATAGGATATAAATTATTGACTTTGACAAATGTAGATCTTAAGAAAGTGGATCTATGATTAGGACATGACACAACAAAAACTCATACACATGGAAAACAACCACATCTATAATAACACCTTGGAATACTCACTGAGAACTTGTAATACACATGGAACACATGACATGGAAGCATTACTTCCAACACCCTCCCTTAATGCTTAAATGGAAAACATTGAAAACACATATTATAACAAGAAGAGTAATCTATGTCTCATTTGTCTTCATCAACACTCACATCCACTTTGGAATCTCACAAACACTACTTTTTCACCACCACATCTTCGAGTTGTCACTTGACCTCCATTGAAAACATAACCGCCTCTTACAATCGTTGATGAACATTGCAAGATCAACAATATTGACACCTTGGCTTGTCAGGGATTTTGTGATAAGAGTCATCAAGTAATAAACCATTCTATGGACAAACCACCATCTGTCTAATATTTCACTTTTAGTTATCCCTTGGTGCTAGGATGTATTTCTGGATATTGAATGTGTTCAAAAGTTGATCAAACAACTTGACCTTACTAACAGACAACAATTGATGTTTTAGACACCAAGGCTTCCAGTTTTAGAACCACCAACCCTTTTGATAACCAATAAAAACATACAATAATTTCCTTTTCAAACACTAATACTTCTAGTTTAAGAACCACCAAACCTTTTTATAGCTAGAATTGAAACATTTCACAACTACAAACTCAATAATCATCAAACTATCAGTTGTCATTCAGGCATAGACAAGTCACCACGTCCCTCCTTAGCACAGGTCGAAATTTGTTCATATGGTTCAATCTTTGTCTTGGGGATTTCTCGTCTTCACATCTTAGCATTTGTTAGAGTGGTCAATTCCAACAAACTTACACTCACATTTTGAGTTGACTAGACTTAATATGTTTAAAATGCAAACTCAAAAATTTGAGATCGGAATAAGATTGCAACATAAACATCTAACTTAGAGATCTCTTCCCTGCAATAGTGAAAAATTGAGATCTGCCTCCAATTTTAACCCGTTTGATATAATATCATTGGCCACTTGAAACTCCTATACCACAAATCTCATATCCAACCCAGATCCATGCAACAACTTGTATAGTTCGTCGGCATGATTTTGTAGATTTATAATACAATAGTGCACACAACTTTGACAAAACCATCCATGCATGAATTCAACTCCTTTGCAGGTTTCAGGCAAATAAGCACAAAAACAAATTTACAGATAGAAAGATAACAAAAGGATCCAATGATACTTGAAGAAGCTGCAAATAAACAAATAAATCTACTCATACAATATCACAAAAAAATCACACACTAAAAATAAAATCTTACACATCTATACAATTATGTACAGAAATGATAACATTTAGGATCCTTCACATATTCCTGGCCTTCCCTTGAAGGGTTCAAGCCAGAATAGGCTCTGATACCATCTTAGGAAAATAAAAAGAGAGGCAAAAATTACACAAAACACAAATCACTCTCATATTTTTACTAATCACAAAGGTTACATATATATAGAATACAAATTACTGACTTCGATAAATCTAGATCCTAAAAAAGGGGATCTATGACTGGGACATTACATAACAACAACTCATACACATGGGAAAAAACCACATCTAGAATAACACCTTCAAATACTCACTAACAACCTGTAATCATGGAACACGTGACATGGCAGAATTACTTCCAACATTAACAAATTTATAGCTAAGTTGAGGGAAATAACATATAATAAGTAGGGGGTAAAATAGTGTCTTCGGGAAGAGTTGTGATAGTGACATAACATGTTTTGGCTTCCCATGACAACATGTTTTGGCTTCCTAAAAACTAGTTTAGCCAAATTCAGCCTAAATTGTGTGCATTGAGAATGGCTCATTCAAAAGAGTAATTTGAGAAAGAGGGAAAATAATAGGAAACTTGTGTCCATCCCATGGGCTGATTTGCAAGCATATAATCCTCCAAAGGTTGATAAGGATAACCATATGACCTTCAAAAGGATGATGGGATAACTACAACCTATTCAATATGAACCTACAAACCAAAACTATAAAAAAACAAATGGAATAAAAAAATTATCACTAAATTCAAAAAGAAAATTGAAATGAAATCAAAGTAAACCTATAAAAAATAAAAAGAAAGTCTAAGAGAAAAAAATTAACGTCACTGCCATAAATTTAGGATTATGGAACAAATATAATATGTATACAATGAAAAGGAGCTGAATAATAGCATCCTCTAGAAAAAACCTTACCTAGCCCAACCTTACCATTATATTCCTTTATGACAACAGAAACTAACAGACATGTGTTCCTCTATAGAGCTAACCAACATGTTACAATAAGGACAATAATAAGGGGAGTCATTCCATAATCCAATGTGAATGAGAATACATTTTAATGTAGTTTTCAATGCACTTTTCTCATCCCCAACCATGTTAAAATATAAGTTTTAATGTTTTGAATTCCCTTCTCTTTAGATTTCATTGATCTTGATAATTGGTGAGAAACAAGTGTTATAGTAAATTTTTAATTATATTTAATAAAATTTTAATGTTAAATATGGTTTAAACATGGATTTAGCGATGTGAGAAAGTTGTTGGGTTGTGTTATATTCTTTCCATGACTAGCCCACCTAGTTAACCGAGGGGTTAGAGGGGGGGGGGCGAAGCACCCCCTTCATTGCGTTGATTGCGTAGTGGGGAGGTGGCAGACACCCCTATCTAGTGGGTCTGAGGAGGGCGGGTAGCTCCCCTCTATGGGGTTCAAGGCAGCGCCTCGGGAAAACTTTTTTTTGACCCCATATTGGCTGGGCGGACCTACTTATGGTTTTCTACATGGTTTTGGGTGTGATGGTTTTCGGTCCATGGTATTGGATGCTTCAACATGTATATATATGTATTGTAACATATATAAGGAACATAATGAAAAAAATCAATCTAGTAGTCTCAGTTTTGTGATCTAGAGGAAAATCTCTGTGTATATGTGTTCTATGTGTTATGCTATCACATTGTTTATTTTCTGTGTTTTAGAATTCGTATGCAAGTAATTTTTGTACGGGGTTAAAACCTACATTTGGTATCAGAGTTGTTTTGGCTTCAAGGAGACACCTTTGTTGTTGAGGGGCTTCACTCGGGCCTGTGGTAAACCTTGTTCAGTGGGAGATCAGTGGCATCGATTTTCATGGTGAAAGAAGATGGTGAGCAGTGGAAAGATAGAGATCTAGAAATTTAATGCTCAGAGTTTTGAGTTATGGAAACTCAAGATGGAGGATCTGTTGGTAGATAAAGATCAATGGATCACGGTAGATCTGGGTACTAAACCAATGGGATTTTCCGATGAAGAATGGAAGAAGTTGAATCAGAAGGTAAAAAGCACAATACGATTGTGTGTCTAAGATTCAATATTGCTGAATGTATGTGGGGAAGCTATGAGCAAGGCTTTGTGGGTCAAATTAGGGACTTTATACTAATCTAAGTCTCCAGTGAATAAATTGTTCCTACGGAAAAAATTATATAACCTAAGGATGAAAGATGGTTACTCGGTGACAATGCATGTGAACACATTTAATACTATGGTAAGTGAGTGATTATCTGTTCCTATTAAAATTTCAGATGAAGATAAGTGCATCAGTTTGTTGTGTTCTCTACTAGATTCATGGGATTGTCTGGTTATTGCAATAGGTAGCAATGCAACTATCTTGTAGTTTGATGAAATAGTCTCATCCTTGCTGACGGAGGAGATGAGATAGAAAAATATGGAGAGCTAGAATGGTGATGCTTTTTCTCTACGAGGACGGTCCTAGAATAGAAACAAAAAAAAGTCATCGAGTGGGAGATCTAAATCTAGAAGGAGACCTAAATCTCCAAAAAAACTTGTAAAGGTGGTGTGGTAGAAATGCAGAAAGGAAGGGGACGACAAAAGGGACTGTAAATCTAAAGCTGCTGACAAAGGAAAGGGATCTAACGATGTTGCTTCTATAGAGGGAAAAGCCACCTCGGATGAAGGTGGGGATGTGTACTTGGCTTCTTCAAGTACACATGTAGATCATGAGGCATTATTGATTGACTCAAGTGCATCCTTTCACTTCACTCCCCATAGAGAGTTCTTTTGCAAGTATGAGAAATATGATGGTGGTGACGCCTTCTTAGGGGATGATAGGAAGGCTAGAATAATTGGTTGCAGAATAGTAAAGTTGAAGTTGCAAGGTAGAAGGGTTAGAACACTTCTGGGTGTTCTGCATATTCTTGCATTGGCCAGAAATCTAATTTCTGTAAGCAAGTTGGATGATGCAGGTGTAAAAATAATGTTCGAGAAAGGTATCTACAATATGATTTGGGGAGCACTAGTATTGATGTGGAGAGTTCATATTGGAACTTTGTAGAAGATGCAAGGAAGCATTGTTATTAATGAGTGCAACAGTTATGTGGTTCCTAAAAGTGGAGTAGAAAATCTAGTGGTCTATGAAGAAAAAGCCGTGCTATGGCATCAAAGGCCTAGACATATTGGATAGAAAGGCCTTCAAATACTTCATGGTAAAAGTACGGTAGAAGGTATGACTAATAGCTCTCTGGATTTTGATTTCTGTGAAAATTGTGTATATGGGAAGCAGAATCATGTGAGTTTCCCCTCTGGAGGTAAAAGGGAGAAACAAATATTAGAGCATGTGCACAGTGATGTGTTTGGACCAATGAAGGTTCCATCACTGGGTAAGTCTATGTACTATGTATCATTTATAGATTACTTCCCAAGAAATACATGGATATATTTCCTCAAGAGGAACTCTGAAGTCTTTGACAAGTTTAAAGAATTTAAGGCTCTGGTGGAAAAGCAGACAGAGAAGAAGATAAAGATAATGAGGATAGATAATGGTGGAGAGTTTTGTAATAAGGAATTTGAAGAATTTTATAAGAAGTGTGGTATAGCATGACAAAAGACTACTCCATATACACCTGAGAAAAATGGAGCTGTAGAAAGAATGAACAAGACGTTGATGGAAAGGACAATAGGCATGCTCAGTGGTGTCTGGTTAGGACAAGAATTCTGGGTAGAGGAAGTGGAGACAACATGTTACCTGGTCAGCAGATCACCTTCATCAGCATTGGAGGATAAGACTCCATAAGAGGTATGTACTGGTAAGAAACCCTCTCTTTCACATCTAAGGGTATTTGGATGTGATGCATATGTACATGTTCGAAAGGAGAAAAGAACCAAGTTGGATAGTAAATCTGCAAAGTGCATCTTTATTGGGTATAAGGTGGTTTAAAGGGTTATAAGCTTTGGAACCCATTAACAAGGAAGGTTGTGTACAACTGAGATGTGGTGTTCAGAGAGGTGAAATATGTTATTAAACATGATGTCCCATCAAAGGAACCTGACATGATAGAGTTTGAGCTAAAGGAGGAAGAATGCGACTCTACAATAGAAAAGGAATCAAAAGATGAAGAGCTACAGACCTTGGTTGTGAGAAGATCAGTTCGAGAAAGAAGGCAGTGAGAAAGGTATGATCCATATGATTTCTATTCAAATTTTTCTTTATCTATTACTGATGATGATCCCTGAACTATGAATGAAGCAGCAGATTCAGAGGATGGAAAACTCTGGAAAGAGCCCATGGTTGATGAAATGGCATCTTTACACAAAAAATAGGCTTGGGATCTGGTGGAGTTGTTGGCTGGAAGGAAACCCATTGGCAACAAATGGTTTTTCAAGAAGAAGACAAATGCAGAAGGAAAGGTGGAGAAATACAAAGCTCAGTTGGTAGAGAAAGGTTAATCGCAAGTGCCTGGAATTGATTTTCGTGATATTTTTTCTCGTGATGCCAAGGTACCTTCTATTAGATTACTTTTATTTGTTGTTGTTGCTTTTGATTTTAAGGTAGATCAGATGGATGTGAAGACAACATTTCTCCACAAAGATCTAGAAGAGGAGATCTACATGAAGCAACGTGAAGGCTTTGCGGTGAAGGGTAAGAAAGAATTGGCATGCAAGTTAAAGAAATCTCTCTATGGGTTAAAACAATCACCAAGGATGTGGTATCAGAAATTTGATACATTTATATACGAACTTGGCTTCACCAGAAGAAAAGTAGATCACTGTGTGTATTTTAAATTAATTGGTGACCGTGTTATTTATCTGGTCTTGTATGTGGATGATATGTTGCTAGTTGGAAATGACAAAGAAATTATCTAGAATTTGAAGACCCAATTGTCATCCAAATTTGACATGAAAGGTATTGGTGCCGCAAAATATATTTTGGGCATGGAAATCAAAAGAGATCAGGTAAAGAGGAAGCTCTAGTTAAACTAGAGGAACTATGTCAAGACAATACTACAGAGGTTTAATATGCAGGATAGTAAATTGGTGAAGGTTCCTATTCCTGTAGGTGTAAAATTATTTGCTAAGCAGTGTCCCAAGACACAAGAAGAGGAAGAGGACATGTCCTGTGTTCCATATGCAAGTGCATTCGGTATCCTAATGTATGTGATGCTCTATACTAGACTAGACATTGCACATGCAATGGGAGTATTCAGCAAGTTTATGTCAAAACCAGGGAAGGAAAATTGGACAACAGTGAAGCGGGTGTTTAGGTACTTGCGTGGAAATAGCGATTATGGTTTGTGCTACTAAGGAAGACCAAGATTGGATAGATTTTTGGATATTCATGGCTTTGTTGATGCAGACTAGGCTCAATATATGGATCAGAGAAGATCTACCAGTGGGTATGTTTTTAACCTATTTGGAGGTGCAGTCAATTGGATGAGTAAGAAACAATCTATAGTGGCACTATCAACCACGGAGGAAAAATACATGGTAGCCATTGATGTAAGAAAGGAAGCAAATTGGTTGCACAGATTGTGTTCAAGTATGGGGTTAGTACAGGGAGCTATAAAGATAGAATGTGACATGAGAAGTGCAATTTTCTTGGCAAAGAACACTGCTTATCATTCAAAGACAAAGAACATTAATGTTCAGTATCACTTTGTGAGGGATATGATAGAATACAAAAAGGTTTTGTTGGTAAAGGTGCAAAATTTGAAGAATACTGCAGATGCATTGAAAAAATTTGTGAGCCCTAAGAAGTTCTCTAGGTGTAGAGAAACAATGGGCATTGCAAGGTTGGATAAATGACTAAGCTCTCCTGTGACCCCTCGTGGAAAGAAAACAACAAGTGGGGGAATTTTCAGTTGTGTTATATTCTTTCCATGACTATCCCACCTAGTTAATCAGGGGGGCGAGCAACCCCCCTCTACGGGGTTCAGAGCAGTGCCCTAGGGAAATTTTTTTGGGCCCTATATTACGTGGGCAGACCTAGCTATGGTTTTGTGCATGGTTTTTGCACAAGGTTTTGGGTGCGATGGTTTTTGGTACATGGTATTGGATGCTTCGGCATGTATATATATGTATTGTAACATATGAAAGGAGCATAATTAAAAAATCAATTTGGTAGTCCCAGTTTTGGGATCTAGGGGAAAATCTCTATGTATATGTGTTTTATGTGTTATGCTCTCACATTATTTATTTTCTGTGTTTTAGAAGTCATATGAAGGTAATTTCTGTACAGGGTTAAAACCTACAAAAATTATTATTAAAAATTCTATGCATTAATTTAGAGATATAACTACTATATGTACCATCTTCTATATCCAACCATAAGATTGTGTTTTCTAATTAGGGAAAATATTAATACGCCAATTTCTATTAAAATTTCATTTTTTATATTATTTTATTTAACTTAAGAGAAAGATAAAAGAGGTCAATTTGGGTTTTCTAAGGTGGTTCGGTGGAATCCTTGTTATCTTCCCCACATAGTTTTAAATCCTCACTACTAACATGAGCGTTGTTGTAATAATTTCCTGCCTATGAATATTATTATGTTCACTCCATTCCTTGCCAAATCTTAAATGAGTATGCTTGTTATCTTTCTAGCTACCAAAAACCTCACTTTAGACCTCTAGCTAAAAGGGAGGATAATTTCTTTACTCCAAAAAAATTAAATACAAAAGATAAAAATAAAATATTGTAAAATTTATTTGATATTTATATTATTTTAATATATTAATGTGATTAGTCCAAGGAACGATAGGGTTTCACGAGGCTTTTGTAGGAGCAAGGGTTTCAGATCCCTGACAATGTGGAACGACTTCTTTCTTGCTCGACCACACTCATTCGCCTCAACATTGATATCATCAGTTGACTAGGGTGTCGTATGTCGAGCCCTCCTAGGTGAGGGGCACTGACCCCCTCCTTCAAATACTTTTTGACAAGCTCGCATTGTCCTTACATCACCCGTCCAGTTCAGGCCAGCACAAAGGAAACCCACCAGAATCACCTACTCTAGGAGCACAATGGAAATCTTGAATATGAGGTTGGTGTCTACCCAAAGCTAAAAAAAAACCCCAGAGTGGTGATATCCAACCATCATATGTAGTAATCCCAGTAATATATGTAGGATCATGCCATAATTTGTAAATTCAAGGGAATTTGGCAGAAGGAAACTGAAATTCTCAAATGGATCCAACTAAATTGGAAACCAAAAGATGATTTGACCTCCACGTTCAAGAAAAATAATTTTTCACAATGATTTTTGAATATCTAGAGGATCACAAAAGTAGCCTGAACAATGGGCCCTATTTCATGAATAACACATTCCTCTTCATGAGACACTAGGAACCTTGTTGCAATCTAGAGAAGTAATAGTTCCTTGCAGCCCCCTTTTGGGTTTGACTCTACTCCCTACTAGAAGACTTTTGGAAAATGGATATTCTAGAGTCGATAAGCAGCTCTATTGAGGACATTGTCTAGGTCTCAGAGATCACTAGGTGTCACCAGTTCTCCTCCTATGCTTGGATCTATGTCTACATGAACATATCTCAACCCTTATAGCAGTGAGTGGAAATTGAATACCAAGATGAGATTTGGTCACAGTCGTTAGAATATGAACATGTTTCCTTCAAATGTAGGCTTTGCCATGAATATGGACACCTATTCCGAGACTGCCACTAAGAGCCTACATTCCCCTCCCTGAACTCCTCTTCATACAACTTTCAAGAAGTGCCAATGTGAAGATCTCAATCTAGCAAAGTGCCTCCTCCCCAATCCCCGAATGGTCCTCCTTTGACTCTGCCTGGCTCCCCTCCAGGGGCCTTTAGCCACCCCTTCAATAATCGTTTCACCCTGTTGGCGGAGGCGAGTGATATTCATCAATTAATAATGCCCATTGTGGCACCTTCATCCTGAGTAGCTATGGAAGTAGAGAACATTCTAAAAATTCCTAAGAATAGGCAGCCTAGAAAACACAAGTCACCAAATGCGCAGCCAGTAGGAAGGGAAATCTAGCAAGTCCTCACCCAAGTCCAATAAGCTCTAGAACATAATGTCAAATTGGAATGACTGAAATCTAATGAAAGGGTAATGTTCGCTTACTTGCGTAGCTGGGCCAAACATGGATCAACCAAAATTCCTCAAGACCACTTAGACCAATTTCATCAGATCTATAGAGAATGGGAAGAATGAAAAGCATAAAAAAAACCACCCTCTCAGCTGGCACTGACTATACGAAGGGGAAATTCCCAGTAAGAGGATGGAAACCAACTCAATTACAAGAGAAAAAGGTAGGAGACCCACCAATGAAGATATTTGAGCGGAAGGGGTGATCTTAGTTAACTCAAGACATAACAATGTCTTTATGGAGTACTACCAATGCAATCTCCCATCCCCTCCCCATTGACATTGGTGTCATGGAATATAATAGGCTTCAACTCCAAGGGAAAGTTGAGGTACGTAAAAGAATGGATTGAGAAAGAGAAACTAGCT
Source organism: Pinus taeda (assembly GCA_000404065.3). Classification (NCBI taxonomy): domain Eukaryota; kingdom Viridiplantae; phylum Streptophyta; class Pinopsida; order Pinales; family Pinaceae; genus Pinus; species Pinus taeda. The sequence continues at coordinate 16,899 of APFE030567192.1, read as the reverse complement.
ATTGTAGTCCTCCAGGAAACCAAAGTAATGATGGAAAAGAATAGTGATATTATGGGTTGAATTTGTTTGATGGCAAAATGCATGGCTCTAGAAGTAAGGGATTATGTGGGTGCGATGGGAATCCTTTGGGATCTGAGATCAATCTCCTTCAAGAACTAGATTGCCTCTTCTAACACCCTCTTGGGCCAGTTCGAGTGCATTGGCTCTGCAAAGAAATTCTCAGTCACAGGAGTTTATGGCCCTACGCTACCAAGGGCCAATAAAGGTTTTTTAAAGAATCTTAGGTATCTAGAAGACCTGCTAGGGGATACTAGATGGATCTTGGAAGTGGACTTGAATAAGATCAAGGAACTGGTGAGAAGAAGGGAGGTACCAGAAGACAAACCTTATCTCAACATCCTTCCAAGGGACCATCCAAGCCCTAGAAGTTGAAGATATTGAGTTTATGAATGGCTACTTCACATGGAATAACTGATGAGGAGGGAAACACCAAATAGCATCCTGATTGGATCACTTTCTCATTTTCAATGACATCCTCCAGTAGGATCTTTACCTCCAAGAAATGATACTCCCCTGCCTCGGATTGGATCATTGGCCGATAAGTCTTGCAAGAAACCTGAGGATGGATCAACGTAATTATACATTCTACTTTGAGTCCTTCTAGCTGGAGAAGTCAAACTTCCTCACCAAGCTAGAGGTATGGTGGAAATAAATAAGAGTATTAGGCCCTAACTCAATGGAACCTTTCAACTCAAAGTGGAGGAGTTGAAAAGGAAAATCAAAGAATGGAGAACAATAGACTTTGGGAATATTCACCAGGACAACTGAAGGTTGGAAGAAGAAATGAAGGAAATCCAACAAAGAATAATCCTATAATGGAGAATGGAGGAATTGGTTAAGCAAGAGGGAGAAATTCTGAATGAATTGAAACAACATTGAAAACATGAAGAAATCATGTGGAGACAAAAATCAAGAATTCAGTAGCCTAAAGAGGGAGAATTCAATAGAAAATTATTTCATAGAACCATGCTCAAGCACAAGGAGTTTAATCAAATATTCTCCTTGAATGGATCAGATGGACGACGACTGGTGCAACACACAAACATCATAGAAGAGTTGATCCAAAATTTTCAATTCTTGTTCACTAGACGAGAGGTGGATAGAAGTGACCCCATCTACAGAATTAGATGATGTATACCGCAGATCATTTTGGAGGACCATAATAACTCTCTCATGAGGGAGATATCACATGAATAACTAGAAGAAATAGTTAGAACTCTTCCTGCAAAAAAATCCTCAGGTTCGGATGGCTTCACCTCTAAATTCTACAAAGAAGGTTGGAACTTCTTTGGTAAGGAAATCCACACTTTAGTGGAAAACTCTCATCGTTCTAAACGAATGTGGTCACGTCTAAATGCAACATTTCTCACACTCAATCCAAATAAAGGTGCAATAGTAGACCATAGTAGCTTTTGTCCAATAATCCTCTGAAATGTGATATATACAATTATGTTTCCTATTATTGTCCAACCGTTAAAGCCCCTTCACAAAGAGATAATTGGGCCAGAGAATCGGCTTTTATCAAAGGTCGACAAATCCTAGATGACATACTAGTTGCCCATGAAGAATTTCACTCTCTATCCTCCTCCAAAACTCTAGGTATGCTAATCAAACTTGATCTTTCTAAAGCATAGGATTGCCTGAATTGGAATTATATCTTTTCAATCCTTGAAGGTTTTGGTTTCTCCCCAACTTGGATAATTTGGATTAAATCTATGATTCTAACCCCCTTTTACTTTATCATGGTTAATGGGGTGTTGAGCGACTAATTAGGCTCAAAAAGGTTTGGACAAGCTCACAATCTCTCCATGGACTAAAACTCTCCCAAGATACCCCTTCAATCACCCATTATCAATTCGTGGATGATAGCATGTTATTTGGTAAACCATCTTTGAAGGAGGCTAAACAAGTCAGTTCCATCCTAGAAGAGTTTTAGTAGGCATCAGTCACTCTAGTCAATGGTGATAAATTAGATATATTATTTTTCAACATTCATGCAAGGGCGCAAAGCCATTTGGCCCAAACCCTCGAATTCAAAATCGGTGCACTCCTCATGATGCACCTCAGGGTTCCTTTAATTCCAATATCTCTAAACCTATCAAATTGGGAAGATATGCTAGCCTGCATTGATTAGAAACTATCTAGCTGGACCTTTAGAATATTGAACACCCCGGGATGGCTTGTTCTTCTAAAAGTTGTTCTTCAAACCCTCTTGATATATTAGCTCTCAGCCATCATAGCCCCCCGAAGGGCCTAAAAAAATCTAACAACTAAGTTTCGAAAATTCCTAGATAGGCTCGCAGATCGGGCACAAGTGGGATCTTATCACATGGGATAAATTATGCAAATCAAAGATCCACAACAGTATAGGGCTCAAGGATCTTGAAAACATTGTTGCAGGCTCTTGGGTCCAAAATTTGGTCGAGGTGGCTACAAGGTGGTCAAGAGACCTGGAGGAGGCTATGTTAAGGTAAATACAACACAAAGATCTGATAAAGCCCTCATGATGGATCATCACATCCTTCCAAATGGACCTTCCATCTGAAATTGGGCAAAAGAAAATTAGGCACTAATTAAAGAACATGGCTTATGGGAACTGAGAAATGGATTTAAGGCTCAATTTTAGGACAAGTCATTGATGCAACGCCCTGAACTAAGCTTAGAGGATAGTCTCAGGGAGATCCAAAATTTCACTACACAATTAAGAGTGCAAAAGGTAAAAGAATTCTGGCATGTCTCTAGCCCATTCATGAAATGGAGGGAATTGAAATATTCAAACCATTGGCCAACGCGAGAACTACGCCTGGATTTGGAGGCCCTCTCCTTCATCCTCCAATAATGTACCATACTTAACAATGGGAAACCTCACAAACTATGTTGAGGTCATCAGCCAAAAGGTATGTTTTATTTTAAAGAAGCTTATTCAATCCTATCTATTTTAGTTGACTAGAATTTCCCCTCTTGTGGAAAAGGATCTAGTATTCAAAACTGTGGCCAAAGGTAGCATTCTTTATGTGGCTAACTAGGTGCAAACATACTCTTACATGGGATAAAATTAGCAATAAATGATTATCTGGTTCATCCTAGTTCCATCTATGCATTATAGAAGAGGAAACAACTGATCATCTAATGAACTTCTGCTCCAAATCCTAAGAGCTCTAGGAATGGGTTACATCTTTGTTTGAGACATGTGAGAAGTTGGCAAATAGCTTGGTAGAATTGCTTGAGGTGTGGCGATGGACACTCTAAAAAAACCCTATCGTCAATAGGGCATGGTGCCTTTGCTACGGATTTATCCTTTGGAACATCTGGAAAGCAATGAACTGAGCATTTTCTACTCAGAAAGCATACAGAATGACTAGGTGTGGCTGAAAGTAAAGTGAAATATCAAAGAGACCATTTATATAGGACACTCATCAGAATAGGATTATAAATTGAAGGCAGAGAACAAAAAATTATGATAGCATTGGAAATATCTAAAGATTCCACTACTTTAGGGTCATAAACCATATAGCCTATGTGGGATCAATCACCTAACATTTTCCTTCGGCCCCCAAGGGGATTTCACAAACTCAACCTCGATGGTGCCTCCAAGGGCAACACAAGACCAGCAGGACTCGGGGGAGTAATTCAGAACACTAGGGGAAATGTAGTGAAGTTATATGCTTCCTAGTGTGGCAGCACCACCAATAATGTGGCTGAATTCCTCATGCTAGAGAAAGGATTACGAACAACAACAGAGAAAGGAGTGGAAAATCTACAGGAGTGGAAAATCTATAGGTTACAGGCGATTCTAAAATCACAATATCTATGTTGCAAAAACTAATCAACAAATCTTCCCTAGAAAAAGTGATATAAAGTTGGTGACTGGAGACCATCAGGGAGAAAATATGGTTAAGACTCTCCTCCCTTGAATTCGTAATCACTGAACAATCTTGGAAACTAGGATAGTGGGCACCGGAGTCAAGAATACATATAGGGCTAGCCACCACCTCCTCAAGATGCCATTATATGAGAATTTAGAAACATTGTGGCCTCAGAAGAGGCCTCCTCGATGGGGGTTTTGAACCGAGTCCACAAAGGAACACATGGATATGATGTATGGAACATGGATATAGGTTCGATTACCTACCTCCCAATCCTCTCCAAATACTTTGAGTATGAGGGAGTCTAAAGAATCTTGTGTGAAACATATATTCTCATGGTATTCTACAAGTGGTGGAATCAATGGTGAGTTAATGGATGGTGACGTGACCCATTATCATCCGGGCGATGCCTGACTATGGTGTGTAATTAGTGTTGAGGGTTTTGGAGTCTGGTTATTCCAAGAAATTTGGTATGTGAGTTTAGAGTGGGTAAATTCTTGTTTCCATGGATACCTCGTTTGGGAGAGCTGGCATCTGAGCCATCGAAGTTCCCTCCTATGTTCACAAGGGTATACCTTTGACAATTGTTGGTTTGGTATACAAGTAAAATCTACGGAAGAGAGGAGTCAACAAGCAATTTTGGATTTACTCGAGCAATGTTGGTTTAATAGGGGTCTAGGGATTCTTCTATTGCACAATTAGGTTTGGTGGTTTTCTAATTGAATTAGAGGGATAAGGTCTTAGTTGCCCCCACTAGTGCTTTCGCTGGGGCCATTCGGGCTTGGTGGCATCTGTGGGGTGGGTGCATTGTTCTCTAAGTAGCCATTTGGCTTACGGGTGACCTTCTCAGGGTGGGCATTGGAGATTTGTCTCTAGCTGTGGTGAGTCTAAGATCCTTGGAGTCCATCTTAGAGAGACTGAAGGTGGTCTTGCTGGTAGGAGGGGTAAATTTTCCCTCGGTGAAATTATTATGTGGTTTTAGGTGGATCAACATGCACCCTACTCCTCACTTGTATTATTCTTTGTTACACGTGAAGCCTAATTCAGGCATTCTAGAGGGAGGTGTGAGCTTATCCCAAATGGAGCTAGCTGACATCCCCAATTGTTCAGGTCATGGTGGCTCTAGAGTGGGTTTCTCAAGCTCGACAGCCTCAGTGAGCCACAAACATGGAAGAACGAGAGGCAAACGTTGGGTGTGCTTGGAGTCAACAGGTGGTCATGCCGGAGGAGGTTCGATTGATAGCCAAGGGGACCACTCCCAATGAAGTCAACATTGTGGTGTGTGGGCTCGCCATGGAAGAGTGATGAGTAAGGGGGTTGCACGTCATGGAGAATGTGGGCAAAATAAAGTGTGTTACATGGAGCATTGTAAGAACCTCATTCAATCAATTCTGAAATGAATGGAAATAGTAGAGCGAGTGAAGAAGGAGGAGCACACAAAGCTAATTTCAACCTTGAACAAGATACACTAGTTTTAGTGCCATATTCGGGAACTTGCGGTGGTTGTCTAGTGAGGCCAAAACATGTTATCTGAAAAGTTCAAAAAGCTAGAGGTCTGGATGGCCCATTTTAGAGAGAACATTCAATGCTCTTTCCTTCCTCCTCCACCTCTAGGAACAAGCCTGAATAACCCAACTTCCATCACTTCTGATGAATAACATGATTATATCAGTTTTATGTATCTTGTTTGTTTACTGGTGCTTATGGCCCTTCAAGTTGTGGACTGTGTCACTTGATGTTTTCTAGTTGCACTATCACTTTCTATCAAAGGTAATCAACAAACCTCATTGGAGTGAGTTTACCTACGTTTTAGTTTTGATGTACCCTTTTTTAGAAGAATGAATAGAAAATCGATTTACAAAAAAAGTTTAAAATATGTTAATGTGATTAAGCTATATAAATTTATTTATTTATAATTAAGTTAATGATTATAAAGATATCTATACCATTGTAGGTATAATCTCGTAAGAATTTTTTAATTTAATTCATTACATTTATAATAATATTTATGTATATATATATTATATATTTTTAATTTATTAATATGAATATGTTATAATTTTTTGGTAGGCAAGCAACCACAAGTATTTGAACCAGTGAACCTATCACAAGGAGTGCCTTAATAGTGCATCCATTCACCATTAATCCAAAGCCTCATGGGCATGAATATATTATATTAAATTTTCATAATTAAAATTAAATAATTTTTAACGGGCACATCCATATAATAAAAAAAATTTGTAAATTTTGATTAACAAATAAATTTTTATTGAAAAAAGGGAGCTTTTTCTACTTCAGTCATCGCCACAACAATGGCTATTGTTTAGCCCACATTATTTAGCCCTCGCTACTAACGGTGGTCCTTCCAAGACTATGTCGATGTTCCCTCATAATTCTACTCACACAATAATGATGATCCCTTCTTCCATAGATGCTTATTCTTCATTGTGTGGATTTCATTTTGGACCCTTTATTGGGTCCTTTGAGCATCCTCTCTTGGAATTACTTTGATACAATCGACATTCAAACACATGACACTTACTCTAAAATGTTGTCATATTGGATTATTCTTTTCACCTCTACTGAGTGTAGTAAGTCTCATTCCTTCCATCCCCATTGATATAGATATCATACTTAAGACTCCTATTCAATGTGTCTTAGCATTAATGTGTCATTTTGATAGATTCTAGCATCATGTCAATGCTATCTATAGTTTTGTCTCCATATTTTAGTTGCTAGATATGAAATCAAAGGTATTTATACATATTTGTGCAAAGGGGTACTTTATTTTTAAGTTTAATCTACTTCATGACATATATAAGGTGTTTAGCTCTAGCTTTTGGTTTTCGGATGTTATGCTTTACTCATGATTCTTTCAACTCAAACCTTTGATCCCTTTAATGTTTTTCTTTATTGGACCCTATTTGAGTCAAGCCCCCCAATTTGCCTTTAAATTTTATGTTTTTTTCCCTCTCTTCATGCCATTATAAATGCTCTATGAAAATTTCACTATAGTAGTATTGAAAAATAAGGTTGAAGTATTTTCTCTTATGCGTGAACTTGTATATAATTCCATTTGAACATGTATTTAGAGTAGAAATAAATATCAATGCGAAATATATTCATGGCCACATGAATTGGGCCCTGGAAAAATTATTTTTGGTGTAGATTTCACTTTGATATTGATCATCTTGCAGTTTAATTACCAAAATAAAATGTAGGTGAATCAAATATAGGAGTACATGAATCTAGTGGGTTAACTCTATGTATAAACATTATTTCATTAAAAATGAATTTCTTCTAAATTTGACTCTCCAAAAGGGTTAACTCTCTATATATAAACATTATGTAATTCAAAAAAGAGTTTGTCCTAAAATTGACTTTCCAAAACATGGGCCTTAGAGGAATCATACGAAACCATTAAAATACCATCCAATAACATTTATTCTATTTTGGTTCTTCTTTGAATTAATTAAAGGTTAAAAAAATACATCTCAGCAATATGGAAATGAGATAATATTATCTATAGGTGAGGATATGCTCCCTTTTGAGGTGGGTATGGCTGAAAGGGATTTTTTAGTTCTTGTGCATTGACAAGTATAGCATATCATTCTCCAATTTCAAGTTCCAAAGGAAATTAATGTATTGAAAACCTCATGAAATATAATAAAGCATAGGTAATAACAATAAACAAGTTCGCGTTTCACATAGCATACATGCCGAATAAAAATTTATATGTTAGCTTGGATTGAAGCGATAACAAATATCTTCTGTCATACGTCATCTCATTCTTTTTCGTAGTGATACACCTTGAAAGAAGCCATTACAAGTGCATAAGCATCTATCAACAAAGTTAAAGGAAGACAAGTTTCCAATAGCTTACCAAATGGATTTAGAAGTAGACTCAGCAGTAGAGCTAGTAGTTAGGCAGAGAAATCCTATGATTCGTTAGGGGTCATCTCCTTGGTGTATGATGCATTGGGGGAGGTAGAGATCATATCCCTTGGCTATGATTCATTAGTTGACCTCATCTTGGAGCACAACACGTAGATTAGTGTTCTTTTACTAGGACATGGGCCATTCCTACTAGCATGATAATAAATCTAACTCTTGTGTCAGCATTTCCAGAGCTTATACTTTGTCATCGCTATGCCTTGGATTATAATTGGCCTACTTAATCACGGCCTGGTATAATATAGAAATTTTATTAATTAATATGCTTTAATTTACTCAGTTGGTGACTAGCTAGAAGCATTACTTGTAATCAAGCAACCTAATATGTGCCTAAAAGCATGGTTTATGAGTATACTTGGCTGAAACTCGTAAGACCCTTAGTGAGAAACATAGTTCATGGGCGTACTTGAGTGAAACTTATAAAACTCTTAGTGAGAAAGATCAGTTTGGAGTGATAAATACAATTACAATAGCATGGCATATCTATGTGAATTAGTCCATATGACTTGCTACTACTACAAGGAATAGGATCTATGTAATTAAGCTTGGTTTATGGTTTCATTGACGAGATGTATACAAGTAATTGATCTTTGTTTTATTGCTATTAGTCGTAATATATACCAAGAGGTTAATGTGTCAATTAGTAATTAATCGTACTTTATAACTTGCTAACTCCTTATGTCATTTCTTCCATCTAACACTTCAACTACTAGTCAACCATTTTTATGATATTTTGAATGCCAGCAAATATTTCTTCATGAAATTGCCAAACCATATGAAAACCCTGCAAAATATTCAAGTTATTCAAGTAACATATGGAGCTACATTTATAGGTTGAAATTAGAGCTAACCACGATTTTGATATCTAATGAATATTTTCTTGTGAGTTTGTCGTAGGTTAAAATCAGAGGCAACCGCATTTTTGATATCCAACTAATATTTTCTAATGAGTTTGTTGTAATGAGTAATTATACATAGAACATGGGATACAGTCTGTGCCTAATGTGTGTCCAGGGCTTCGCATATGAGCTATAGGGTACACCAAAAAGACGAAACCCATTTCGAGATTGAGATTCATAATCCCCAAAGCTAGAGAGAGGAAATCAAACTACTTTCCTTAAACATAGCTTCAATCCAACTATCTCAGCTAGGTTGGGGGCTAGACAAGAGGATCAATTACTTGCTTCTACCGAGAGGGGGTAAACTGACAACAACCCAACGCTCTCAGAGGGGGACTGGAAAAAACCAAACACTTTCTAATTCTGTCTTGCAAATGAAAAACACATTTTTGAAGGGATATTGTAATGCCTATGAGATGACACAGTTAAGTGTGATGGGATGATTAAGAGGAAAACTCAGTTTTATGTGAAAAGTCATTCAATTTGATTTTATGCGACGAGCGTTTCAGAGGGTGAGATCAATTTTGTTCGGCATCTATTAAAGATGACGCATTGACATGGAAATGGTTCAAGACAAGACCTTATGCGGTTAGACAACATGTGGAGAGACAAACATATGGCTGGGACAAAATGAACAATGGGCAAGTTAGTGGAAACAATTGGTTGGCTTGGAGTAGGGCCGACCCCCTCTACACTTGGGTGCCACATATATATGGATGGGCAACTTGGTAGGAGGCATCAAGGAATAAAAGAAAGTTCAAGCAAAGAGAAAAGACTTGGGTGAGGAAGAGAAAGATAACAAAAAGGCAAAGGCACACGTGGACTAGGGCGGAATTGGGGACCGAAGTTTCAGTGGGAGTCTAAATGGTCGTGTAGAAATGCCCTGGGCAAGCGCACACAACCTAACAAGTTGGGCATAGGAGCGCACGTCGACCTGGATGGGTGGGAAGACACGACCCGACCAATGAGTTGGGTGGATGAGCCATAGACGGTGGGCATGTCTAAATGAAGGGTGCAATTAAACGGTAAATAGTGGGCAAGTCTGAACGAGCGGGTGCAGACCCATAGTGTAGGGTGGGAGTTGTTGAATGACAGGCGACCCAACCCAGAGAGTTGGGCGACTTGACCTGAATGATGACGAGTTGTAGGGTGGGCATTGTTGAATAGTGGGTGACCTAACCAGGTGAGGTGGGTGACCCGACAAGCATGTGAGCTATGATTTTAAGACAAGTTGCAGGGTGACTTGGCAAGCTTTACTAAAGGGAAATTTGGAGTTTCCAGCAAAAGCTAAATTATACATTTCATACTTGTAAGAATTGTTGAAATGTTATATTATTAATTGGGCACACTCTATACTTGGGGAGTTGCCCCTCCCATTAGAGAAAGTGTATTTTCGTTGCACATATGAATGATGTTATGATGACGTGAAGAATGTGAATGGTTATTTACATTGCGTAATAACACTTAGTATAAGAATTGAAGAAAATAGCTAAGTGTTGATTTTTAGGAATATTTCGTACTCATAAATATTGGTGAAAAGAAAGTGGGTAATGGTGTTCCACCTGCCTATGTGCGGTTGAAAGACCACAGCTAGGATAGGGGTGTGATAGATGGTATCAGAGGTTGATTCCAAAATCAAAGTAAAGTGAAGATAGATACCACTACACTTTGTGACGGTTGGTATCAGAGCCCATAGAAGTTGAAGTAGAGAAGTAGGTATCATTTTGTGACGCGTTGGTATTAGACTTTTCACAGAACTTTTGAGCTTGATGACCATTGCAAGTAAAGCAGGTATTGAAATCTTCTTGAGCGGATGAAGATGGTAGAAAGGGCTTTTCCAAATCTTGAAGACATGCTAGATTATTGGAAAGACGAGACGCAAAAGTGCTATGAAGATCTTGTGCAAGAGAGGGAACTCTTGATACACATGGGAGATAGGATAGTGGAAATGCAGAAGGACTTGGGTAATCTTCATGGAAGGACTGCTAAACTCAATTAACTTAACAAGAAGATACCACAGGGTGACTGAAGACTTCAAGAACTCATGGATTAATGAGTTCAACTAAGGGAGAAAGGAACCATGTTGCAAGAAAATGTCAAGGGAATTGAGGGCGAAATCAAGAGGGACTTTCTTGACCAAAAGCCCATTGTTATAGAAGAAGTTGAACTTGATTACATTGATAGACTTGGAGCATATCACTGAGCCATGAAGGAAAGTGTTTAGATGATTGGATAACTTTGAGTGGTGGAATTCAACGTGTGCCAAGTAGGTGCACTTAAGAGGATGCGATGGAGGGGAATCTTGATGGAACTCAAGCTAAGTGAGGATTGAATTTCTTAGATGGGAATAAAAAGGAGTTGAAGTACCTTAAGATGGTAGTTAGGTAGAAACATGAGTTAAAAGAATCCTCTAAGGTTGAGTTATTGAAGAAGGTTGCAAAGATAAGATGCAAGACAAAGCATAGAGATGAAGGAGATGCCTTGAGGCTATTTTTTGTGTAGACAATTGTACATGGCAAGAAGTCTATTGCATTGGTTGACATGGGGGCTATTCATAGCTTCCTTAGCAGGAAGGCAAGAACATCTTTTGGGAAGAAAGCTGAAATGGGGAAAGACTCGAGTGCTTTCAGAGCAATAAACTCTACCATGAAAGTCTTGAGAAGTGTTTTGAAGAATACTCAAGTAAGAGTTGGTTCATGGTTTGGAAAGTTGTATTTGAGAGTGATCAACATGAATGATCATGCTATGGTGTTGGGGTAATATTTTCTGTAAGATGCACAAGCCATACTGATGGTGGATCAGGACATACTCTTGATGACAGCTAGAGGACAGTCTATGATGGTTTCGATGAACGAGAAGAGTTGCTTGGGATATAGACCAAGGATTGGCTCAATGAATTTGTATCCGAAGGACTCAAATGTGGAGCATGACTTTGCGGACCAAAGGGAACTTGCATATATGACTCAAACAATGAAGTAGACAAAAATCATTAACTTTATTGTGAGTGCTAGAAAGAAAGAAGGTGGAAAGGTAGTTTCACACATCTTGAGACACTTGACAGGTGCATCTTCTATGGGGGAACTTCACCATGGAGTTGGTGATGAAGGTAGTTTGAGTAGTTCTTCTAAGGCAGTGGTTGGGGAATGTTAATTAGGTAGAGATCTAGCTAGAATAGTGGATTTTCGAAGGGATGCCATGGGCATATATGAATTTCAGTTGATGAAATACAAGATTGAGAAGCTTGGATGTACACATGAGGAGATTTTTCTTGTGCATGATTACTTGAGAATGCAGTATCAATTTGATACATGGGTGGATTAGAGCCAGGGAGGAAACTTCTTGGCCCTTCTCATGAGATAGACCTTGGAGGTAGGTGTGTGCAGGTCCTTGTTATCTAGGGGATTACAACACCCTCACATAGGGGCCTTCGCGATGACGCTTCTTTCTTGATAAGTTGATGATGCTTGGATGAATTCGACTCTTTTGAAAACACATTGGCATTAGAATCATGAGAAGCATGTTGCAGATGATATGATGGAATATTTCATGGACCTGAGCATGCCTTATTTTACGTTTGGGATGGATTCTTGATCGAGATGGGATTGTGATAGGATGTTGAGAAACAACCGATGGTGGCAAGAGGAGGAGAATTCTCATGGGTCGAGCATTGTAGTTAGATTAGCTACCAAACTAGTTCATGTCATGGGGGATGTAGTGCACCGAGTATTGTCAGATAGATTTCTTGGTTATGGCCAAAATGTTTTGTTGGATGGAGTACAATGCAATGATTTACATGATTACACGATGGCATCAAACATGGTATATCTTGTAATGATAACATGTAGTCATGTGGGCATCATGGACATTTTGGAAGTACTGGAGCTAGTGACACTTTGCGACGATGTATGATGGTGTTGTGGAGGATGACAATGTTTTTAAAGTGGTGGAGTATGTTAGGCCTATAATTTGACATGGTTATGTGTGACGAGACGAGTCAGAGGCAAACTCAGTTTTATGCATTGAGACATATGTTTCGGTTTTATGTGATGAGTTGTTTGGTTAGGTTTTATGCGTCGAGTTGTGTAGAGGGCAATTTTGGTTTTGTGTGGCAGTCGATGAAATAGGTTAAAAGCGATGAGTTGACATGGCGAAGAGTCAACACGAGAGTAAAAAAACTAAAAGGTAAAATATGTTAAGTGTTGGGCACCATGGAGACCTTATACGGTTGGACGACATGTGGTTGGGCCGATGTGTGGAGAGACCAACATATGGCTAGGATGACCTAAATTATGGGTAGGTTAGTGGAAACAAGTGGTCAGCTTGGAGGAGGGTTGAACCCCTCTACACTTGGGCACCACGTATATATGGATGGGTGACTTGGTAAGAGGAGGCATCAAGGAATAAAATAAAGTTCAAGCAATGAGCAAATACTTGTGTGAGTAAGAGAAAGATAGTAAGAAAGCGAAGGAACATGTAGAAAAGGGTGGAAGCGAGGGCCGAATCAGTCACAACCAAAGTTTGAACGAGAGTTTGAATGGTCGTGCGTACATTCCTTGGGCGAGTGCACATGACACAATGAGTTGGGTGCAGGTGGGCGTGTCGACCAGGAATGGCAGGAAAACAGGACCCAACCCGCGAATTGGGTGGACGATGCGTAGACGGTGGACACGTTCGAATGAAGGGCGTGAATGAACAGTGAAAGCTAGGCATATCTGAACAAGTTGGCGTGACCACACAAGATAGGGTGGGCACTGTTGATCGACAGTCGACCCGACCCGAGGGAGACTCTACCTGAATGACCATGAGCTGCAAGGTGGACACTATTGAATGGTGGGCGACCCGACCCGACAGGTGACCCGACACGGGGAAGTAGGCAAGCTGTGATTTTAACGCAAGTTTCAAGGTGACTTCGCAAGCTTTGTTGAAGGGAAATTTGGAGTTTCCATCAAAAGCTAAATTGTACATTGTATACTTGTAAGAATTATTGAACTGTTATATAACTAATTGGGTAGAGTCGATACTTGGGGAGTTTGCCCTTGATCCAAGTAGATATTGGTGGCCACCCACTAATTCGACTTGGATCCCCTCTAAGTGCTTCGTGCAGTTTTTTTCAGTTTCCTTAATTATAGCACAATTTACT